>JAKJMR010012703.1:0-10129 GCA_024449315.1 Daboia siamensis | reverse complement strand
GAGAATAGCTTGACTCCCTCTTCTTTGTGGTAGCCCCTGAGATATTGAAACACTGCTATCATGTCACCCCTCACTCTTCTCTTCGTTAAACTACACATACCCAATTCCAGCAACCATTCCCTATATGTTTTGGCCTCCAGCCCCCTAATCATCTTTGTTGCTCTTCTCTGTACCCTTTCTAGAGTCTCGACATCTTTTTTACATTGTGGTGACCAAAACTGGATGCAGTATTCCAGGTGTGGCCTTACCAAAGCATTGTAAAGTGGTATTAGTACTTCACTTGATCTTGATTCTATCCCTCTGTTAATGCAGCCTAGCACTGTGTTGGCTTTTTTGGCAGCTGCAGCACACTGCTGGCTCATATTGAAGTGATTGTCTACTAGGACTCCGAGATCCCTCTCACAGTTACTACTATTGAGCAAGGTACCACCTATACTATACCTGTGCATTTGATTTTTCCTACCTAAATGTAGAACCTTACTTTTTTCACCATTGAATTTCATTTTGTTAGATAGTGCCCAGTGTTCGAGTCTGTCCAGATCCTTCTGTATCTTAAGCCTATCTTCTGGAGTATTGGCTATTCCTGCCAGCTTGGTGTCATCAGCAAATTTGATGAGTTCCCCATCTATCCCCTCATCCAAGTCGTTAATGAAGATATTGAAGAGCACTGGGCCCAGAACAGAGCCCTGGGGCACCCCACTACACACTTCCTTCCATGTAGATGCAGTTCAATTTTAGGACCACACGCTGAGTACGGCCTGTCAGCCAGCTACGAATCCATCTGGTGGTGATGCTGTCTAACCCACATTTTTCTATCTTATCAAGTAGTAGGTTGTGATTTGAACTCGTCTAGGCTGGACAGGTGTTCACTTACCATTTTTTTGCCTATCTTAACTTGTGTTTCTATTCTGTTTTTTATGGCACTGGTTTTGGTAGGTTGGACTGTTTTTTCCCTTTGTGTAAAGACAGATGCAAAAAACGAGTTAAATAGTTCTGCTTTCTCCCTATTGTTTGTCACCTTCTTGCCACTTTCCCCCACTAATGGACCAATAATTTCCTTAACTTTTTTCTTGTTTTTTATATGTTGAAAGAAGCATTTTTTGTTATTTTTGACTTTGGTCGCAAGCCTTAGTTCATTTTGAGCCTTAGTTTTCCTCACTTCATCTTTACAGGCACGGGCTATTTGCTGATATTCTGACTTAGTTATGTGCCCCTTTTTCCAATTCTTATACTTGTCCTTTTTATCTTTCAATTTATCGGAGAGTTCTTTATGCAGCCATGCTGGTTTCTTTTGAGAGCTGTTATTTTTCTTCTTTGTTGGTATTGTACTAGACTAGGCCTTTATTATCTCACTAGACTGGGCCTTTATTATCTCACATCTTCATCACATTTTTCTGGTATTATACATAATATCAATAGTATCAATTTATAATATCTTTTCTAGACAAAATACAGTATATCTCAATTGCATTTGCACTTAAAATCCATTTATTCATTCAATATCCTGTTTTAAAAAAAATAATTTCCAATCACTGTTCGAAACATCTCTATCGCTTATAATTTTCTCATAATAAATTATATTTGGGTAACCAAAAGCTTACTTTATTCAAACACTTTTAGAATTTTCATATTTCCCATCTCATAACAAAAGGGGAAACTAATATATGAGATGAAAACCCCAAAAACCCAAATCCACAATCTCAGAAAATTAGAACATTACATGCAATCAATAAAACAAGGAGTGTACATAGAACAATATCAGACCTCTGAAAAGTATAAGCATGCATATGTACTCAGTACTTGGTTTGGGCCCCTTTTGCAGCAATTACTGCCACAATGCGGCGTGGCATGGAAGCTATCAGCCTGTGGCACTGCTGAGGTGTTATGGAAGACCAGAATGCCTCAATAGCGGCCTTCAGCTCTTCTGCATTGTTCGGTCTCATGTCTCTCATCTTTCTCTTGGCAATGTCCCATAGATTCTCTATGGGGTTCAGGTCAGGCGAGTTTACTGGCCAATCAAGCACAGTAATCCCACGGTCATTGAACCAGGTTTTGGTGCTTTGGGCAGTGTGAGCAGGTGCCAAGTCCTGCTGGAAAATGAAGTCAGCATCCCCATAAAGCTCGTCTGCGGAAGGAAGCATGAAGTGCTCCAAAATCTCCTGGTAGACAGCTGCGTTGACCCTGGACTTAATGAAGCACAGTGGACCAACACCAGCAGATGACATGGCTCCCCAAATCAACACAGACTGTGGAAACTTCACACTAGACTTCAAGCATCTTGCAGTGTGTGCCTCTCCATTCTTCCTCCAGACTCTGGGTCCTTGGTTTCCAAATGAGATGCAAAAGTTGCTCTCATCAGAAAAGAGGACTTTGGACCACTGAACAACAGACCAGGTCTGTTTTTCTTTAGCCCAGGTAAGACGCTTCTGACGTTGTTTGTTGTTCAGGAGCGGCTTGACAAGAGGAATAGGACATTTGAAGCCCATGTCCAGGATCCATCTGTGTGTGGTGGCTCTTGATGCACTGACTCCAGCCTCAGTCCACTCCTTGTGAATGTTAGATGTTTTTGTGCCAGCCATGGCAGTTCCCAAAAAGGTCATCAGATGGGAGCAAAGAAGCATCTTTGCCCCCACTGATGGGTCAGGGGTCCCTGGCCCCTGCAGCCCCATTGGAGAGAGTTAATTGGTAAGGGAGGGACTGAGGACCCCCATAAATACCTCTGCTCAGGGGCTGCTCTTCTCTCTAGTCCTCTCTAGTTTCTCTTTGTTCTTTCTTCTGCTTGCTTGCTCATCCACAAGCTCAATCCAGGCATGCATGCCTCCATGCCAGGGAACTCTTTCTATTTACTCTAACATTGAATAAAGCTATAAATGATTGCATCCCTGCGTGCTGCTTTTTACTTGGAAGCACCTTAATGAACCATCGGCTTCGAGAGACCCTCTCACAAATTGGTAGCAGAGAGGATGGTTTAAGGCAACGCTCCCAAGCCAGCATCTACAAGCAAGATGCCTGGAGTTTTGAGCACGAACCCATTTGAGACGGATGGCAGGAGATCCCCGATTGTGACCAGGAGTCTTCAATCAAGGACGGCAGCCCTGCATCCAGCCCCTGGACCCAGCGGAGCGCCAGGGACCACTTCGCATGCCTCCCTACAGCTGCAAGCCACAGAGGGAAGCATGGAAGGCTTACAGTCCATCCAAGACTGTCCAGATGCAGCAGAAGCAGCTCAGGACCAGGACAAGGGCCACGTGGACCAGATGACAAACCAGGAATGCAGGGAGCTGCTCCTAATGTTCCTCGCAGCACAAAGGAGGCCACAAGCCTCTCCACGAGGGATGCCAGCGCAGGGGGCCTCTGGACACCAGGTAAGTCCTTCCCCAGCACCCACGAGGCCCCCTAACATGGCGCCGGCCACCCTGGGGGACCCCGGGACCCCGGAGCTTTAGGCGCGAAATTTCCCACCAAACTGTGACCTCCAGCTTCCGGGGCCAACCGGAAGCAAGATGGCGGCCCCCAGGACACCCACATGGCCTGATATTGATAGGCCTCAGCCAAGCCTCGAGGCCCAGCAATCGGTGGCATCCAACCGAAACGGCACGGAAACCACCACGTCTTCCCCACCAGAAAGCCTCAAGGCCTATGATGGCCTTGAAGCCTGCCCAGCCGAGCCTACTGCAGCAGAGTTTAAAGCAGCCATCCAGGTCCTGGTTACAGCCCTGGAGGCCAAAATGACCGCAGCCTCAACATCGGGGGTAGCCAGCCTCCCTCGCTACCCCCAGGAGCCTCTCAGGGCAGCTCCACGGCCCCCAATCCTCTCCCCGGGGCCTAACTGCCGGGAGGTGTCCGGCCTGGAGCCTCCCAGCTGCGTCCTGCAACCCCAGAGGGCCCCCAGTGAACCCCCAGGGCCTCCAGCCTACTTCTCGCCACCGCCCAGACGCCCTGCTTACCAGATGGCCTTCGGGGCGCCTCCGGACCAGGCCCCCTCCTCCAGCACTCAGCGATGGCCTCCTCCAGGCAATCCATGGCATCCATGTGCCATCCCGGCCCCATCCTGCAATCCTCACCCCCCGGTGAGTGTTCCAGTGCCGGGGGGGCTTCAGGAGGAATCTTCGGGGCTTTTGCGGCCTTCAGCCCCTCCTCGGACCCATTTTCCAGCCTACAAGCCCAGGCCTGAGCCAGGCCCAGAGGGAGAGAGAAAGACGTCCTCTCCCTCCGCCTCCTGGGCTCAAATGAATCCTGAGCATGCCCAGTCGGGACCATCCAAAAATCAAGGAAAAATACCACCACCTGCCAGCAGAGGGATCCCTCTTCCATTCACCTCAATGGAGGGCTCTCAGATGTATAGACTTGGACAAAGAACCGGGGAAAATCTCTTTCATTCCCAGACCTCTGCACTCTCAAATAAATTTGAAAAACTATGTCTTGGAGTGGGGAAAATTTCAGCAGTTGGAATAAAGAAGTGCAGGTATGTCTATTAGAGCAAGGGACTCTAGAGATGGTTCTGCATCCCCCACCTCTTCCCTGGGGACCCCAAGAAGAGTGGTATCATAGGAAAGCATTTACCACTCTACTGAGCTCACTGGATTCTAACTTGTACTCCAGCATTCCAGATGGGCTCACAGCTGGTGAACTTTGGCGGTTATTATACAATTTATTCAACAGCGACACCATCGGTTCGGTCACCAGACTCACAACTGAGTTTTACACTACCAGACAGAAGTTTGGGGCTAGCATGCCTGAGCACCTGGGAAAATTAAAGGCACTCAGGGCAAAACTGATGTCCAGAGACTACCTCATACCTGATGCGAACATGGTCGCTGTCGTTCTGGCTTCCAAGGACAAAAATTGGACCAGTTTCATTGTTTCACTGGAAGGGACAAGGAAGGAAGCCATGACTCTGTCCTACCTCACAGGGAGGCTCATTGAGGAAGACAGGAGGCGAAGAGATGCAGGAGAATACGCCAGAACCACCATACAGCAAGCCAGCAGGAGGCACCACAACTCAGAGCAGGTTAATGCTCTACTTAAGTGTTTCATCTGTGGCTCTGAGGGGCATCTGAAGAAAGACTGCCCCCATCACCAACAAGACCCCAAGCGTGGTCCCAATCAAGGAATGGGCAAGGGGCAAGGAAGGGGGTGTGGCGGGGGCAAAGGTAGTGCCAAGGGTAATTCTGTGCATACTTCTGCTCTCACCCCCACCACAAAAGCTGATAGCCCCACTGACTTATGGTTACTGGACTCTGGAGCTTCATCTCACATTACCAATATGAAACAAGGGTTTAAAAGGTTAAAGAAAATTAGCTCATCTGTCAAGGTGGCCAATGGTGATAAGGCTTTGGTTGTTGGGGAGGGCACTGTTTCTGTACCCGGGCTGGGAAATGTTGAAGGGGTTTTACATGCTCCCTCCATTGCCAACAATCTGTTAAGCATCATCAAATTATGTGACGATGACAAGGTGGAAGTTTTATTTCGCAAAGGGGGAGGTCATGTCACCCGGAACCAGAGGGTCATTGGAAATATTGCCATCATAAATGGTTTGCCATACTTCTCCCCTGAGAACCCAGCCACAGAGGACAGTCCACCGGGTGCCAACTCAGAAGGAGCCTGCGCACGGAAAGAGAGAAAGCCCCCACAGCAATCCCCAAGGCTGTCTAAGGAGCGCAAGGCCGAGGCGGTTGCACCCAAGCCACCTCAGCCAGCCCCACAGTTTTCCAAGGGCAGTGCGGACAAGAAAACCGAACCTCAGCAGGCACCTAAAGCACTGCTCAAGGTAACCAGAGCCAAGAGGGTGTCAGTGGGGAAGCCGCTCCACGATAAGTGTGCCCATCTCCTACACCGAAGATTAGGTCATGTGAGCTTCCCTGTGGTTAAAAAGATGGGAGAGTTTGCTGAGGGAGTCCAGCTCAAGGATTGTGAGGTGTTCCTGGACTGTGCCATCTGTAAGAGCACAAAGAGGAAGGCTGCCCCCATCCCTAAGGTGTCACTACGTAAGGCCCAATACCCGTACCAACTAGTACATGTTGATCTGGTTGGGCCATTCACACCATCCCTAGGGAAAAGACAGTATTTTCTCACTGCCGTTGACGATTTTTCACGGTACGGCCACGTGTATACCCTCACAGAAAAATCCGAAGCCTTTGATGCCATAAAATCACTGTACAACCTTGTAGAGACCCAATATAAGACCAAGATCGCTCAACTCCAGAGCGACCGCGGGGCTGAGTTCATGTCCCGGAAATTTCAGGACTGGGTAAGGCGTAAGGGCATCCGACATTTTCTTACAGCGCCCTTCACTCCTGCCCAGAATGGCGTGGCAGAGAAAAGAAATGGAATCCTGCAAACTATGATGCGTAGTCTGATTGCAGACGCTGGGGTCGCAGAATCATACTGGGCAGAGGCAGTACACTACGCCAATTACACCTTAAACCGCACCTGGAGCAGTGTTGTGGACCAGACCCCATATTTCCTGGTCCATGGTAGGAAGCCAAGTCTGGGACACTTGCGTGTGTTTGGCTCCTACGCTTGGGTGCACATCCCCAAGCAGCTGCGGAAGAAGGGGAGGTCTGTCTCCCGGAGACTAAGGTTCTTGGGCTATGCTCCTGGCTCCAAGGCCTACCGTTTCCTGGGAGAAGGGGGCAGGACTGTGACTTCCCAATCTGCCTCCTTCGAAGAGGACTCCAATTGGACCCAGATCCACTCAAATGATCTGAGCCTATATGTCAACCGACCCAGCAAGGACACACCAACCACGACATCACCTGAGATGACCACATATCCTGCCACCGACGAGAGCGAGGAACAAGACGAAGATGTCATCCTACCTGGTTCAGATGGGGAGGATGAGCCAGCACCTGGGACCGAGGGTCTTCACATCCCGGTTGTGAAATGCCGGCTAACAAGGAACCCGCAGAACAAAAAGGCGGTGAGTGGCAGGAGGTCAGGAGGTCAAAGCGGTCCAACAAAGGAATCCCGCCAAAGAGAATCGACATTGGGCACATCTCATCAGTCAACAGCGTTGTGGTCACCCCAAAATCCTTCTCTGACATCCAGGAGCTGCCCATCGAAGAACAGGAGAAATGGCAGCTCGCGATGGAGCAGGAGATGGCGAGCCTGAGAAAGCTCAAGGTCTTCACCCCCCAGCAACCACCAAAGGAGAGGAAAGTCATTGGCACAAGGTGGGTTTTCAAGGCTAAACCACTTGCCAATGGCCTCTACCTGTATAAGGCCCGTTTGGTAGCTCAGGGGTTCGCCCAGCGCTACATGGAGGACTACGGGGAGACCTACTCTCCAACCCTCCGGGCAGAGAGCGTCAAGGCTGCCCTTGTAACTGCAGCCGCTCTGGGGGACGATGTCTTCCAATTCGACATCCAGACGGCCTACCTCCACACCCACTTGGACCGGCAGATCTACGTGAGGGCCCCTCCTGGCTACCAGCAGGAAGGGGGAAACACATGGCTACTCCAAAAAGGGTTATATGGCCTCAAGCAGTCGGGGAAACTATGGTACGACTGCCTTAGAAAAAGTTTAGAACAAGTTGGTTTCAGTGCATCCCATGCAGATGAATGTGTTTTCACACGCAACTCCAAGGGTACCACAGAACGGGTGTTAGTTTATGTGGACGACCTCCTATATGTAGGGCCTGACAAGGAAGGGTGTGATAAATTTGCCAAGGCCCTAGGGGAAAAGTTTACCCTGAAGTCTTTGGGGAGGGTTGACAGGTACTTGGGTGTGCACATCTTGGCCACTAAGGGGGGGTTCACCCTATCTCAAAAAGAAAAGATTGAGGAGTTAGTGGCCAAATGTAAAATGGCAGAATCTAACCCAATGCGTAGCCCGATACAAAGTGACTATTACAATCACACTCACAAGGACGGTCCTGAGTTCACAGATAATAAGCTTTACAGATCTGTGATTGGCTCCTTGCTATATATCAGCAATTGGAGCAGGCCTGAAATAGCCTTAGCTGTGAATCTACTGTCCAGGCATGTGGAACACCCAAAGGAATTACACTGGACTGCTGTTAAGAGGGTACTTAGGTAGCTCAGGGGCACGACCGATGCTCTCCTTGTGCTAGAACCAGAGAAGGGGAAGACGGCCCAGCTCTCTGCTTACTCGGACACAGACTGGGCTGGTGACACTAAGAGTAGACGGAGCACCTCTGGTTTCCTCATATTGCTAAATGGCTGTCCTATCCATTGGCATGTTAGGCAGCAAAAATTTGTTTCTTGCTCCACGGCCGAGGCGGAATATGCCAGCCTGTCAGACACGGCCAATGATTTGATTTGGTTTGATGCTCTGATAACGAGCATCTGGGCACCTCCTCCTCTGCCCATCCAAATTCAAGAGGATAATACGGCTGCAATTGCAATCTCGGGGGCATATGCAGTGGGCTCTAGGTCCCGCCACATAGACATACGCTATAAAAATGTCAGGCAGCTTGCCAAAATGGGGTTTGTACATGTTGAGCATTGTAATACAACTCACCAGATAGCTGACCTGTTCACCAAACCTGTTCCCATTGACCAGCACAACCTTCTGTGTAAGCATTTGTGTTTGGTCTTCTGAACGTGTATATGCATGTCTATGACACCTGCTCGCCCCCTCACATACATTCACTGGTCCCTGTCATTGGCTGGCAAGAAGGGGAATTGTTAGATGTTTTTGTGCCAGCCATGGCAGTTCCCAAAAAGGTCATCAGATGGGAGCAAAGAAGCATCTTTGCCCCCACTGATGGGTCAGGGGTCCCTGGCCCCTGCAGCCCCATTGGAGAGAGTTAATTGGTAAGGGAGGGACTGAGGACCCCCATAAATACCTTTGCTCAGGGGCTGCTCTTCTCTCTAGTCCTCTCTAGTTTCTCTTTGTTCTTTCTTCTGCTTGCTTGCTCATCCACGAGCTCAATCCAGGCATGGATGCCTCCATGCCAGGGAACTCTTTCTATTTACTCTAACGTTGAATAAAGCTATAAATGATTGAATCCCTGGGTGCTGCTTTTTACTTGGAAGCACCTTAACGAACCATCGGCTTTGAGAGACCCTCTCACAAATTGGACCACTGAGCAACAGACCAGGTCTGTTTTTCTTTAGCCCAGGTAAGACGCTTCTGACGTTGTTTGTTGTTCAGGAGCGGCTTGACAAGAGGAATATGACATTTGAAGCCCATATCCAGGATCCGTCTGTGTGTGGTGGCTCTTGATGCCCTGACTCCAGCCTCAGTCCACTCCTTGTGAAAGTCCCCAACACTTTTGAATGGCCTTTTCCTGACAATCCTCTCCAGGCTGCGGTCATCCCTGCTGCTTGTGCACCTTTTTCTTCCACACTTTTCCCTTCAACATAACTGTCTATTAATGTGCTTTGATACAGCACTTGGGGAACATCCAACTTCTTTTGCAATTACCTTTTGAGGCTTTCCCTCCTTATGGAGGGTGTCAATGATGGTTTTCTGCACAACTGTCAGGTCAGCAGTCTTCCCCATGATTGTGATTCCTACTGAACCAGACTGAGAGACCATTTAAAGGCTCAGGGACCCTTTGCAGGTGTTATGGCTTAATTAGCTGATTAGAGTGGGACACCTTGAGCCTAGAATATTTCACCTTTTCACAATATTCTAATTTTCTGAGATTGTGGATTTGGGGTTTTCATGAGCTGTACGCCATAATCATCAAAATCATGACAAATCACGTCTTGAACTATCTTGCTTTGCATGTAATGAGTCTATCTCATATATTAGTTTCCCCTTTTAAGTTGCATTACTGAAATAAATGAACTTTTGCATGATATTCTAATTTTTTGAGTTTCACCTGTAATATTCTCATTACAAATCCTATCCTTCTAATTATAACAATACTTTTATTTCAAACAGTTATCTATTTTCTTAGCCATATTCAAACATCTGTTTAAATAAATAAATAAATAAATAAACCTTTTATTGTCAAAGTACAACATGTGTACATTGAGATTAGCTGAGCTCTCTCCCTCCAACACACAGTGACAACAAGCCCTCCATCCTACCACCCATGTGAACCAACTACACCACACACCGGCCTCCCAAGTCAATTCTGCATAAGATTATGTCCCATTTAAAACCCTAACAGCCCACGGATAAAAGCTATTTTTCAGCCTGTTGGTACGGC
>JAKJMR010012700.1:29414-42394 GCA_024449315.1 Daboia siamensis | reverse complement strand
GGGGGATGGGGTTTATGTTCAAAAATGTACTTTAAAACTTTTTAATAAAAAAAGAGAAAGGAATCTCAGATGCACTTGCCCTGAATGTACCACCACTATTTTTGATTTTTAGTTATGTGATTAGTTTAAAAGCAAAGAGGGTCCAATCATCAAGGGCTTAGCTACTATGCTCCTCACCCACCTTAACTCACAGTACTGTAGCTTTTCCCAGCAGCCTCTGGCAGTTTAAAAGCAGCAAGGGCTTAGCTACTATGCTCCTCACCCACCTTAACTCACAGTATTGTAGCTTTTCCCAGCAGCCTCTGGCAGTTTAAAAGCAAAGAGGGTCCAATCAGCAAGGGCTTAGCTACTATGCTCCTCACCCACCTTAACTCACAGTATTGTATACCCCTGAGGAACGTGAGTCCATGTGTATTGCTGGTCTTCCCATGTAAAGGCAAACAGATACTGGGAAGCTGGGTCTACTGGAATGCTAAAAAATGCTGTGAAGATGGTTGCTGAGGCTGGTATTCCGGTGATGATCATGTCTGGGTTTGGTACTACTGGTGTCCTAGGTAACACATATGCATTCACGAACCTCAGATCATGCACAAAATGAAAAATGGAGTTGCCTTCTGAGTTGGTCTGTGTTGTGTCGGGTTCGAGGATCAAAGAGACTCAGACTTCAAGCGTGCATGACTTTATTAGGAGGGAAACATGGTCCAGAATGGAGGAACAAAGGGTACCAGTCACCTTTATACCTGGCCAGGTAAATACCTGGCCAATAGAGTTAAACCCCTGCTTCGCGCCAGTGGGTCAGCCAATCCCTTTAAATCCGGCTCTCCTGCCGAACACTGCCCCTTTAAATCCTGCTTACCCACCGAACGCTGTTCCTGCCCGGAGCTGTTCAGCTCCGCGCCTCCTTCAGTAGCTGTCACACGTGTATGCTAAACTGCATACACTACACCCCTTCCCCCATAGCCAGAATAATACCCTACTTCCATTTCCAACTTCTAATCCCCCCCCCAACATTCTATATACACATTGATTTCCCACAATCTTCCCCTGCCACCTCACATTAGTACATATTCTGAGAGATACAGTAGGCAGGAGTGCTGTGGGTCCTGCCAGAACGCCTCAGGGGTTCTTTCCCCTCATGCCCGGTGTTGCTTTTGAAGGCCTCTGGCCTGGCGCTGGGGATTTTCCCCAATTCAGGTGAGGAGGACTGCCGGTCCACCTGGGTCCTGTGGTTCTGTGGGCTCCCAGGGCTTCCTTCAGATGAGGTAGTTCCGTCACTCAGGTCCAGGTGTTGGTGGGGTCGGGATTTTTCCGACCCTCCTATATTGGGAAATACTTCCCTGATTATTGTGTCCCTCTGAACCTTCTGAGTGGACTCAGGATCAGGTAGGGCCCCCAGAATGTAGCTGTCAGGACCTTTTTCAGGTGCTCGACACATGAGCTGATCAATGTGTCTCCTCCACTGGAGGCCCCTCTCCACCCCTATGATGTAAGACAGTGGCCCCGTTCGCTCCACCACTTCCCCCTGCACCCATGCATCCCCAGAGCTGTAGTTCCTTGCCCACACAGAGTCCCCCTCTGAAAATTCCCTGGTGGCTTTTGGGTGGTATGTGACTGCTGCTACTCTGTCAGTGTTGTGATGCAGGGTCAGCCTGTGGGTTCGGCAGTTGGGTCGGACGATTCAGAGGAGGAGGAGGGGGGTGTTGGAGAGCCTGCAGAGGACAGCTCTGAGGCTTCACAGAGCCCTCAGCCAGGCCCCTCTCATCTGGTCACTACGCAGACCCAGCTGTGTGAGCCTGACAGCGTGGATGAAGATGACCCACAGCTGGCCCTGTTCAAGGACGCCCGACGCAGGAGACAGTCAATCAGGAGTAAACAGAGGAAGGCAATGGGGCACCTCGGAAGGAGGCAGAGAGAAGCCACGCCTTGAACTGTTTAAAAGGGGAATGTGTGGGAGGGCTAGTTTGCTGAAGGCAACCATTTGAATAGCTTCTGTTTCATGGTTCGTGTTTTGGTTTTGCTCTGTTTGCTCTGTTTTGTGTCAATAAATTTGGCAGGCTTAGTTCCAGCCTCTTGCCTTTTTGTAAAGGGGTTGTCCCTGCCTTTTCTGCAGGGCCGGTAGTAGGCTGGTACAAAACAGTCAGGGTGTAGTCTGTCCAAGGTGGTTGTGAGGCGCCGTCCCCAATGGAGTTCTGCTGGGGTCTTCCCGGTAGCAGTGCAGGGAGTGGTGTGTTGATGTAGTAAAAATTTGGCCAAGTGTTGTTTCCAGTTTCCTTGGATGATGCGCTTCAATGCGTCTTTTGTGGTGCGCACCATGCGTTCAGCCAAACCATTAGTCGAAGGGTGAGAGGGAGCAGAGGTGACGTGTCTAATCCCATGGGTCTTCAGAAAGGCCTGGAATTCTGAGGAGGTAAATTGTGGACCGTTATCAGAGACCAATACATCAGGAAAGCCATGAGTGGCAAAGAGCCCCAAGAGCACCTGGACTGTCCCTGTTGTGGTCATGCTACTGACAGGTACCACCTCCAACCATTTGGAGTGACTGTCAACCACTACCAAAAATGATTGATTGTGCAAGGGGCCAGCATAGTCAATGTGAATCCTGGACCAGGGTGTGTGTTTCTTCCCATTTCTGGACTGGGGCGTGGGGCTGTGGTGGCTGCGATCTTTGGCAGGTGTAGCAGCCTGCTACCTGGTTCTCAATATCCTTGTCCAGGCCCAGCCACCACAGATAACTTCTTGCCAACGCCTTCATCTGCACTACCACAGGGTGACCCTTGTGTAATGAGTGTAACACCTTGTGTCTCAATGTGTGAGGTATCATGACCCTGCAACCCCACAATAGGCAGCCCCTGTGTGATGACAACTCGTGCTGCCTGGTGAAATATGCCATGAATTCTGGCCCAGGAGATTTGTCTTGCCACCCCATGGTCACCCACGTATGGACCCTACTTAATATTTTATCTGTTGCCATTTCAGCTGCGATGTCAGTGGCACTGAGAGGACGCTCTGGCAGATCCTGAATGTTCAGTATTTGAGCTGCAGGTGCTGGGTCTGGTTCTGTATTGTTTAATGGCAGTCTGCTTAGGCCGTCAGTGTGGCCCATTTCCTTGCCCGGCTTGTGTACTAGTTTACAGGAGTAGGCTGAAAGAAAAATGGACCACTGGAGTATTCTGGGTGACATGATCTGTGGGGTTTGCTTGTCTGTGGTGAACAGACCAAGTAATGGTTTATGATCTGTAAAAATAGTGAAATCCCTACCATACAAATAGTCGTGGAATTTCTTTACTCCAGCAACTATTGCCAGGGCTTCCTTGTCTATTTGTGCATAATTCCTCTCCGCTGCTGACAACGTCCTAGAGTAATAAGTAATAGGGACTTGTTTGCCATCCTCTTCTAGGTGGCTCAATACAGCCCCCACTCCATAAGGGGATGCATCACAAGCAATGCAAATTGGTTTGGTTTCTATGAAATGGGTAACGGTGGCATTGCTTGCCAGGAGGTTTTTTAGTGCCAGGAAGCTGGAATCATGTGTTTTTGTCCAGTTCCATGTGGAGTGTTTGTCCAATAACCTGTGCAAAGGTTCAGCAATAGATGCCTTGTGGGGTAAAAAGTCGTGATAAAAGTTAAGTAACCCCAGGAAGGCTTGCAACTCCGCCTTATTTTTTGGTGTGGGTGCCTCTTTGATTGCTTTCACCTTAGATGCTGCGGGGTGAACTCCCTGAGCATCAATTCTAAACCCCAAAAATTCTGCCTCTGACACCCCAATGCTGCACTTATCCCTCTTGAGTTTAAGGCCAGCAGCACGGAATCTTCCCAAAACTGCCCAGAGATGTTCTGCCAGAACCTCCTCTGAGTCCCCTGCTATAAGGACATCATCAAAGCATTGGCAGACTCCCGGTATACCCTTTAGTGTACGCTCCATCACCTCTTGAAAGATGCCTGGAGCTATGCTAACTCCGAACTGCAACTGGTCTACCCGGAACGCCCCCTTATGGGGGACTATTGTTTGTGCAGTGGCGGTCTCTGGGCTGACCGGGAGCTGTAAGTAAGCCTGAGCAAGATCCAGCTTGGTGAAGATCACGCCTCCCTGGAGTGATGCAAGGATGCTGCTGACCATAGGCACGGGGTATGAGTGTGGGTTTAACGCTTTATCGATTGAGCATTTATAATCAGCGCAAATTCTGACATCACCGTTTGCCTTGAGAGGTGTGACAGTAGGGGTTTCCCACTCTGCTCTCTCGACTGGATGCAGCACCCCCTGCACCACAAGCTTGTCGAGTTCCCGCTCAATTTTGTGTTTTAATGTGAACGGTACCCTCCGTGGCTTTATTTTAATGGGTTGTATGTTAGGGTTCAATTTGAATGTGATTGGTGGACCTGTGTATCTTCCCAGCGTTCCATCGAACACGTCTGTAAAAGCCTTACACACGGATTTGATGCTTTGCACTTGGGACTGTGTCTGGTGAATTCCGATAATGTGAATTCCCAGCACTTTGAACCAGCTCAACTCCAGCAAGCTAGTCCTTTGTCCCTTGACCACTAGGACGTCCAAGGTCCCCTGGAACTCCCTGTACCTCACAGGAAAAGTAGCCTTCCCCCAGACTTGTATTGGGGAATTCTGAAAATCAGTGAGGGTGATGCTAGATGGTCTCAAGGGAACCCGCTGGTCGCTCCGGCTGCAAATTAACTTATAGGTCTCATACAAAATGACTGAGACAGTGGAGCCGGAATCCAGCTCCATTTTACAGGGAACCCCTTGAAGATGCACCACTAGCTTAATTTTGGGGGTGAGTGATTGTCGAGCCCCCGTATTACACACCGCCCCTCTGCTCTCTGTGTGGCTGATGGACACGGTACGTTTCGGAGCCCCAGTACCTGATGCCAGGTGAGCTTCAGCATCTACCTCGTGCAGCATGTCCCGGTTCCAACTCCGGCAAACGGACGCGATGTGTCCCGTCTTGCCACATGCTCGACATTTGGCCGTTCTGAACTTGCAGGTGGAACGATGATGGTTCCCCCCACAGCCGCCACATTTCTGCTTGGTTGAGCTGCACTTACAACCAGAGCATTTCCTGTCCTGGCTGTTGGCCGCAGCTGTGGTCCATTGACCCCTCGGGCTATCATGCTGTCCCGTCGGGTGGGGGGCTCTGAGCTGTAGTACTCCCACCTCCGTCTCCAGATCGCCCATGCTGCTCCCTCCGGCCCCATGCGTCTGATGGACAGTGATACTCTGATTGCCTTGGTTGGTCTCAGTCAGCTCTGGCTTCTCAGCTAACTCCCAGGCCAGTACTTCCTCCTGCATTTGCTTGAGAGTCAGACCTGGTCTGGCCGGCAGCTTCTGCCTCAGTTTTCGGTCCCTGAGGCTGAAGACGATTCTGTCCCGCAACCTCCTTTCTAAATTGTCAAAGTTGCAAAGGCGAGCCGCCTGTCAGACTGCAGCCATGAATGCTGACCCCGATTCACCCAGCAGCTGGTTCCTCTTTACAAACTCAAACGTCCATGGCATTTCTGACATGTGCAGGTTAAAATGCTGATTCAGTTTGTCAATGAGGTCGTCGAACTTCACCTCCCCAATGGCCATGAGTGAACACAGACCCACTGCCAGTTTATAAATGTCCTTTCCGCATGTGCTGAGTAGGGCGGCCACCTTTATCCTGTCCTCAGTAATGTGGTTTACTATGAAATAAAACTCTACCTGCCCCAAGAACGCTTCCCATTCTTCGGGCTGGGCGCTATTGAAAACAGGAGCTAAACTGACTGGTGCCATGGGGGCTTGAGCTAACCCGACTGGTGCCATGGGGGCTTGACCGACCTGAGCCATGGGAGCCTGACTGTCCTGAGACATCTTGAGTGATCCAATCAATCCTGTTCTGCTTCAGGCGATGATTCCCTGCCAGACGGGGTGTCCTACCGCCCTTTGGAACAGGATCCCACCCTCATCGCCAATTGTTGTGTCAGGTTCGAGGATCAAAGAGACTCAGACTTCAAGCGTGCATGACTTTATTAGGAGGGAAACATGGTCCAGAATGGAGAAACAAAGGGTACCAGTCACCTTTATACCTGGACAGGTGAATACCTGGCCAATAGAGTTAAACCCCTGCTTTGCGCCGGCAGGTCAGCCAATCCCTTTAAATCCAGCTCTCCTGCCGAACGCTGTCCCTTTAAATCCTGCTTACCCGCCGAACACTGTTCCTGCCCGGAGCTGTCCAGCTCCGTGCCTCCTTCAGTAGCTGTCACACGTGTATGCTAAGCTGCATACACTACAGTCTGGGGCTTTCAGACTGAGAAGATTGGAGTATTACAAGGGGAGGTGCACTTTTGGAGGACCCCTTGTGCCATGTATGCCTTGATTAGTTTTCTAATTGGTTCAATTGCCTCAGCCATGATTCTGTACTGGGGAATGCAAGGAGGTGGTCCTATTTTGACCTGTATTTCAACTGGGGTGGCTCCCTTAAGGAAGCTCACCTCAGTGGAGTCCCAGCCCCATAGTGAAGGGGGCAGGTCCTGTAGGTCAGGGTGTAATTGGTTTGAGGGGGCTGGAACGGTTGTGCAATGGATGTGTTTAGCTGGGATGTCTAAAGTGAGCCTATCAGGGGAGCACTTTATTGTGCCTCCAAGTTTGCATAATAGATCCCTGCCTAGCAGTTACAAGGGAGACTGGGGGCAAATAGTAAATGAATGGTCCAGGGAGAAAGAACCTCTCTCTCTCTTTTTTTAAAAAGTGTTATTAGTTGATAATATACAATACAATCGAAATACAAAGTAAATAGTGGGAAAGATGGGGAAGGAAAAAACCCAGTGAAAGACACAAGACAGCAACAGAAAACAATAATTCTTACTTTAAGATTCAGAGGATTATTTTGCTAATAATTTGGAACATAGCAAACATGATAACACAACATCACTTACATTAATAACTCATTGCAATGAGGTCCAACAACATAGCAGTTCCAATAAGGACAGCTATAGGCCAATGGCAAATCAATCAGGTCCAGTCCCAACTCTTTATACCCTTTCTCGTCCCACAACTCTTACAAAATAATATAAACTAGCCATTTCAATAACATCAAATCTATCTAATTGGTAAAGCCCACAATCAAAATTTCATTTTTTTCCACCTCAAGCACAAAATCTAGAAGCGGTTTCCACGTGGCAATAAAAGTCTTCATATTTTTTCTTTAATCAGTACAGTCAGTTTAGCCATCTCTGCTAGCTCCATCAGTTTTTGTAACCATTCCTCCGTTGTAGGAATCAATGTAGTCTTCCATTTCTCAGCATAGAGTAATCTTGCTGCCATCAACATATAACATCAAAGTTCCATATTTTTTTTCCAGATCTTTATCCATTAGCCCCAAGGACCTATCTCAACCTGCATACCATTGGTGAAATCTACAGGGATTATTTTACCCCCTACTCCAATGATATTGTTCCTGGCTCCTGGCACTACTGATCCTCTAAATGGTGGCTCTGTGATTAGTGATGAGGTGGCTCCAGTATCCACCAGGCACTTGTACATTTTTCCCCCTATGGTGATGGAGAGGAGAGGCTCACCTTCATGACCAGTCCTTAGGGGAATTGCAAGGCCAGTGAAGGTGGCCCTGAATTCTGCCAGCTCTGTGTTGAGTCATAAGGTTCCGAAGCCATCCTCAAACTGTATGTGATCAGGAGGCCTGGGGTTCTCTCTCCCATTTGAGGCGGTGGGTCCCTTGGGGAATGGGGCTCTAGGATGGGGGAAATGACTCCTCAGTCCTGGAAAATTTTCCCTGAAGTCACTCCTTAGATGTCCCTTCCTTCCACACCTGAAGCAGTGGAGCCTTGCAGAGTGACCAGGCTGGTCCAGACATAATTGCTTCATGGCTTGCCAACAGATTGGGGATGCTGGAATGTGAGCTGTTCGCACCTGCCGGCTACTTCATGAGAAGCAAGGACACATGGAGATATGTTTATTGAGGATTGTGGTTTCTCTCATAACAACTGTCTAACTTGTAATTGGGCAATGTGACCTGCAGAAAGAGGGGAGGGAGGTTTCTATTTTTTTAATATAGCAAATTAGGCGCAAAAACCTCAGAGCTGGTTTTCTCTTTCATCAGTGCCAAAATGGTGCACTCAGTAAAGTTTTGCATTAGAGATTTAATCATCTCATCTGTGTTTACTTCAGTGGGTTCACCAGTCAGAACGTTGACATTAAACCAGCTCTCTATTTCAACCTTTTAAAACAAAATTAACCTGAGGAATCCTGAGCTCCTACACCCCCTCTGGCCACCACTGGAGCAGGCTGTGAAGACTCAGGGGAAGATGCCTGGAATGGAGCGAAAGGCAGAACCCCCGACTAAAGCTGAGATGGAACCAGCGAAGGAAACTCCAATCACAGCCCAGGTCGACCCCAGCACCCAAGCAGTAGCTACCCGCCCCAAAGTGAAGGCAGAGAAGGAGCTGCTAGCCATGCAAAGAGGAACCAGAACGATGGGAGCCTTCTGCCAACCTGAACTTGAGCTGTGGAGAGGTGGGATGTTGAAGGCAGCCGAAATTGAATTCCCACTCTTCTATGCTGACCCAGGGTTTAGCCAAGACTGGATATGGAGAGAGAGGAGAACCTCGGAATGGGAAGGTCTGGCGGAATGGAGATATACAGCAGCAGGCAGCAGCTTGTCAGTTGATCAACTGAGGGAGACGTTCCACAGCTTGGAAATGTGAGGGAGAGAGCCAGCTGGGAAGTAGGAATGGATTCCTCGAATGAGACCCGGTCAGCCTGTGACAGCCGCACCGATCCTGTCACCTCAACCCAGCATGGGAGTGATGGTTGCTGCAGCTGGTGGGGGGGATGTCAGCCCCCAGCTAGCCATCACTCCACCACCAAGGACAAGCCCAGGGCCTGGAGTGGCCGGTCCTCCACCAGTGGCTGGGCAACTGCCCAGAGCTGTTGGTCAGCCACCACCCCAACCACAGATGTTTGGCAGTCAATCTGGCCAGTATCCTTATGGCATGGGATGGCTGCCTGGGTATTGGGGTGCCCCAAGAGCCCCTCAGCCTCATCCCATCAAAGAAACGTTTGATGGCAACCCTGAGAACTTAGTCTTCTTCTTAAAACAGATGTGGTCACACCTGGATTGGTATGGGGAAATGTATGCTGATGATGAAGCCTGTGTGAGTGCGATTTATGGAGAACCTTGAAAGGGAAGTGATGGAATGGGTGACTGCTCTCCACGATGAGGGAGCCCCAGATTTGGGAAATCACAACACATTCTTGGGTTTGCTTAGAGCCCATTTTGGCAACACCACACAGACTTGAAGAGCAGAGACCGACGTCTGAAATGTAAGGCAGGGAAGCAGGCCAGTGGTGGAGTACATCTGAGAATTTTGGAGGCTCGCAGGGAGATTGAAGCACTGGTTGAAGCAGCTCCTGACCCATTACTTCAGGGATGGTCTGAATTGAGAACTATTCTACAGTACATGTGCCTGCCCAGAGGGATACCGAATCGGCTCCATGACCGGTACCAGCTGGTAATTGAGGTGGAGCAGGACCTAAGGCAGTACAAGGCAGTACTTAGGGAGCACCTGCGGCCGGCATCAACTTCCCTCCACCCAGTGCGCTCCCACAGAGAGGGCCTCCTCAGGGTGCCACTGGTCAGAGAATGCCAACTGGTGGCCCCCAGGGGGAGGGCGTTCTCTGTGGGTGCGCCTGACCTGTGGAACCATTTACCGGTTGAGCTCCGGATGGCTCCCGACCTCCGCTCCTTCCGACGTGATCTAAAAACCTATTTGTTTGAACAAGCCGGCCTGGTCTGATGGGTTTGGGTTTTAATTATTGTGTTTTTAATGTTTTTTAATGTAATTTATTTACTGTATTTGGGCACCAGAGTTTAATCTGTTTTTAATTTTTGTATTTTGGTATTCTGGTATTTATTGCCCTGTTCACCGCCCTGAGTCCTTCGGGAGAAGGGCGGTATACAAATTAAATTAAATAAATAAAAATAAAAAATGTGGGAGACCCAAGGCCCATCCGAAGAAGAGTCAGGAGAGATGCACATGGGTTAGGAGAGTTCCAACTATGCCGTCCCCCACCTCTGCTGGGAGACCAATGCACACACCTGGACCTTGCTTCTGATGTGGCCAGGACAGTCACCAGGTGGTGATGTGCCCAGCCCCGTCAACCAGGCTGGCCCCAGTTAACACAACCCACCTGAAGCCAAAAAAGCTACCAAGCAAGGGAAAAGAAAAGTTCCGAGTAGCCCGCCAGATCGTTGAGGTCTCCCTCCCCCCCCAAGCAGTGAAAGGGAGGGAACTCTGACTATGGAGGAGTTACAGTTACTCCTCTACAAAAGTGACAACGAAGGGGTGGATGACCCAATGGTAAGTGAGCCCATCAAACCCCTAGCCATCCAAGCAGAAATCGTAGCACTCGGCTTTGGGCCAAAGACTATAGTAAAAGCCCTAATAGTCTCGGGGTGCACTAGATGCCTGGTCAGCCTACAGACAGTGCAGAAGCTGGGGTTTCAGGTGCAGAAGTTAAACCACCCCATGAAGTTCGAACAGGTAAATGGTTCTGTTGTGGCCCCGACCCCTGAGCCTGTCCTACCCGAGGAAGAGGACTCTGAGGATGATGGGGAGGAACTGGCAAGGCCTCCCTCTCCGGGACCCTCCCCTCTGGCAAGGCCTCCTTCTCTGGGGCCCTCCTCTCTGGCAAGGCCTCTGTCTCCATCTGAAGGCCGAGAGGAGCAGCCTGGGAGTAGCCAGGCTGGGAGCCAGGCTGGGACGGAGCTCGAGCAGCTGCAGCAGATACAGTCTAGCGAAGATGACTCATGGCTAGACCGCCGAGAAAGACGCAAGGCCAAGCATTTAAAGCAGCATAGGAAGAGTAGGAGGGCCAGGGATTAGCTGAGTCATTGAGCCACACCCCACTAGGTACAAAAGGGGGTGTGGCTGCTCTCAGAACTTTGTGACGAACAATAGTTTAAACAACTTCTGGTCACATCTTCTGAACTCTGCTTCTTGTTTGAAACCCTGGTCTGAATTCTTGGCAATGCTTCTGTACATCTGCTTCTGAACTGTTTGTTTGGATGTTATCTCATTCCAGCGGACGCTTGAGGTAACGAGCCTATTTTGCTGCCAAGGGCTTATCTGAAGGTAATTAACTACTGCCTGTAGAATTAACTCTTGCTAGTCATGCCTGCTTGTCTGTTTGTTTCTACTCCAGAGGGGGGAACAGAAAAACTTGTTCGTCATCCAAAACAGACCATATTTTAACCAAGATGGACCAACAACAGCAGCAGCAGCAGCTGCAGGCTGACAATCAACTCCTGCAACAGCAATTGGCACAATTGACTGCACAACTCACCTTGCTGAATGTTCCTGCAGTTCCCCTCCCTCGTTGGAAATGCCCGGTAGCGGTGCCGGATAAGTTTTCTGGACAGCCTGAGATGTTCCCGACCTTCATGGGACAGTGCCAATTGTTTTTTTTTTTAATTGAAAAGTTTTACAGTACATTTTATCTTTAACAAAACAAAACAAAACCCCTCCCAACCCCCACCCCTCCCACCCCCTTCCCACTCCCCAACCCTCCCTAACCCCTCCCTCCCTTCCCCCTCCCCCCTCCCCGACTTCCCAGAGCTAAGTACAGGGTATAAGAATACAAACAATCATAATCTAACTTATGCAAACAATCATAAACTATTAAAACTATCGCATTTTAACTCATATAAATTAATTCCAAACAGTATAAATATCACATCAATAATTATACAAATACTGGATAATACTTTTTAGTCCCATATTTACACCACAGTATCTCTCTGTTGCAAATAGTCTTTCAAATACACTAAAGTCTTTGCCATATCCTCCAAGTTGGGAACTTTTACAGTCCATTCTTCTATAATCGGCAATTCTTCCTTCTTCCAATATTACCCTACTAAAAGTCTTGCTTCCGTGATTAAATTCGACATCCGCTAGATATCCACAACAATAGTATCAATAAAAATACCCAACAAAAACAATTACAGACAAAACACATTTACATCAATCATTAAAAAACCAATTTTCTATTTTTCTTTCCACCTGGTCTTTAATTTTCCATACTAAAACCAAGTATATGCAATCTTTCCTTCTCTTAATATATTATACAGCTTCAAGTACCATACATTACTTTTCAAACTTAAAATTTTTTATATGTAATCACATCATTTTTATATTTCTATTATGTATTTCATTATTACCCATAAAAGTAACTTACAAGTTAACTTTCATCTATACTTTTTCCCAAATTTGCAACAGAGCATGTCATAAAATATATACCTTAAACACATTATCCACCTTCTTATCACACAATAGATATACATACCAACCAAATAGCAAATCATAACCTTCAAAATTTCAGTAAGCACTACTACAGTTCTTCCCAATTAAGTTTTCATAATTATCTTAAAATTAAAACAACATAAAATATTACAAAACATAATTATTTTATATAACTCTACATTTGAGGGTGAAAAATATATCCCCAAATATTTAACCCTTTTAACAATTTCAATTCCCGTTTACTCTTCTAAAACCACCTTTTATAATCCTTATTGCATTATTATCTCCTTCAGTTCTACAACTAAATCTTCAGGCTCATCTCCTTCGTCTAGAAGCAGCACGCCTCCTCCATTTTCTGCCCTCCTCCTGTGACACTGAAATTTGATCCACTCTTATAACTTTCTCATCTGTCTGCATTGTTCCTTCGGCACCTTGTAGATTCTCTCTGTGTCATTGAGACTCTCTCTCACCTTTCTTCTTTGTAGATTCCAAGAGTGGTATGGGGGCTGCTTTTAAAACATTACTGTAAAAATCACGTGCCTGAATCACCGTAGTGAAACGATGCTTCATACCTTCATGGGTCACCACCATGCCCACTGGTATCTCCCATCTGAACTTGATATCACGTCGTCTCAATTCTTGTGTCAAAAAAGCAAATTCCTTCCTTCTACTTAAAATTCTTGGAGGGA
>JAKJMR010012700.1:0-24414 GCA_024449315.1 Daboia siamensis | reverse complement strand
AATAAACTATTAAGTCTCTCGCACTTTAGCTCTTATAAATTGACTACAAGCAATATACTTATTCAAATGCTAGATGAAACTTTTTAGTCCCATATTTATTCTGGATGTAATCAATCCATTTCTTCCACTCCACAATATATCGTTGTTGAGAATGATCTTTCAAATATGCTGAGATCTTTGCCATTTCCGCCAGGTTGGAAACTTTTAAAGTCCATTCCTCTATAGTCGGCAGTTCTTCCTTCTTCCAATATTGCCCTATTAAGAGTCTCGCTGCCGTAATTAAGTTCAACATCAAATTAATGTCCAACACAGTAGTATCAGTAATAATGCCCAGTAAAAACAATTGCGGACAAAACTTTATCCTTTTCTTGAATATCTTCTGCATATTCCACCAAATTTTAATCCAAAATGGTTTGATCTTTTTGCAAGTCCACCATATATGAAAATACGTTGCATCTTCGCCACCACATCTCCAACATTTGGGCTGGTAATTCGGATACATACTTGCTAACTTTCTAGGATCTAAATGCCATCTATAAAACATTTTATAAAAATTCTCTCTTAGATTTTGAGCTTGCGTAAATTTCACATTTCTCACCCAAATCTTTTCCCAAGTGTCCATTGTGATAACTTCCTGAATATTCTGTGCCCATTTTATCATACAATCCTTAACAATTTCTGTTTCTGAGTCAATCTCTATCAATGCAAGATATATCCGTTTAATATGCGCTGGTCCCTGATTTCTAATTTGTTTTACCAAATTTTCATCATCCATCAAAAAACCAATCTTCTGATCTTCTTTCCACCTGGCTTGTAATTGTCCATATTGAAACCAAGTTTGTACAATCTTTTTTTCTCGTAAAAGATTATATGACTTCAAACACCACACATTCCTCTCCAAGCTCAAAATTTCCTTATATGTAGTCACATCATGTTTAAATCCAACATTTATATTCTCTATTGCGTGTTTGGGTATTGCCCATAACGGTATCTTATAATTTAACTTTTGTCTGTGCTTTTTCCAAACTCGCAACAAAGCATACCTCAAAATATGCATTTTGAACACATTATCTACCTTTTTGTCATACAGTAAATATGCATGCCAACCAAATAACAAATCATACCCTTCAAGATTTAATAGTCTCCCCTGTGTCAGATTGATCCAATCACTTATAGCTGATAATGCAGCAGCTTCATAATATAATTTAAAATTGGGCATTCTTAGACCACCTCTTTCGCGTGTATCCTGCATGATTTTAAATTTGACCCGTGGCCTTTTCCCTGCCCAAACAAATTTGTTAATACCCTTCTGCCATTCCTCCAAATTTGAGTCCTTTTTGAGAATGGGTATCATTTGAAACAAAAATAAAAATTTTGGCAAAACATTCATCTTTACTGCTGCAATTCTTCCCAATAATGATAGTTGTAATTTTTTCCAACTATCCAATTCTTTTTGCACTTTATTCCATAACTTTTCATAATTATTTTTATATAATTTAACATTTGAGGGTGCTAGATATACCCCCAAATATTTAACCCTTTCAACAATTTCAAATCCAGTTAAACTTTCTAAAGAAACCTTTTGTAATGCTGTCATGTTTTTAGATAAAATTTTAGTTTTTTGTATATTAATCTTAAATCCAGAAACTTTCCCATATTGCGATATTAACTCCATCAATTCCATAACAGAATTTTCTGGATGTGTCAAAGTAATAACCAGATCATCCGCAAACGCCCTCAATTTATAGTCCTGATCTCTTATTTGAATTCCCTTAATTGTTTCCGAATTCCGTTTTAGGATCTTCTTTTAAGCCTCTAATCCTCACAGCAAACTCCATTTGATAATACTGTACCAAAGTCAAATCACAATCAGTTTTCTCCACCACATTTTCGGTTTCTGTCATTTTTACTTCTAATCTAGTATTATTTTGACTGAGATCTTCCACTCTTTCATCCAAATTCTCAATACATATAGCCATACCTTGAAATGCAGATAAAATGTCTGCTCTTATTTCTGTTAGTTTCTCTGTAATCTTTTCATCCATAACCTTAGCTAATTTTTCTGTTAACTTCTCCTCCAGCTTTTTATCCATTATCTCAGCAAATTGTTGCAATTGCTTTTCCATAATCTCTTGCATCACATTCTGCAAATCTTTGGCTGTAAAGGCTGAGGCAAATACAGGTGCAGGGGGTAATAAAGCTTGCAACGAAGGCTGCTGCACCAGAGCAGGAACTTTAGAAGATATAGCCACCATTTTCACCCACTATTGTCTGCTAAGCACTTCCACTTTCAAGCTCAACAAAGTCCATTGAGTTAAAGATCAAAAGACCACTTTAACCTGAATCTCCTGTATCGCTCTGCCTGCGTCCTCGTTCTCCAAAGTTCTTTCTTGCTAGCAGGGATGGTTGCAGACGCCTTGTTCTGCTCCAAAAAGCCTGGAGCAGAAGCGCCTCGCAGTCCGGAGCATGCCCAGGCTTCGTGGGGGCTCGATCCTTCAGCCGCCAAAACTTTAAGTTCTGGCGGCCCCGGAGAGCTCTACCCCTACCTGAGCGCTCGCCCCCTCCTCTTCTCCCGAGGAGGGGGCTTCCGAGCCTCCGAAACAGCTGATCGACGCTGTTTTCGGAGGTTCTACGGAGCCGCGGGGCTGACAGCCTAAGAATGGCTGCCTCCGGCGACGCCTTGCCATCCGGAAGCCGGGATAGTGCCAATTGTTGATGGCCATGAGGCCGGAGGATTTCCCTGATGACTGGGTTAGGGTGGGGTTTGTGATTAGCCTTCTTTCTGGCTCTGCCGCTGGATGGGCCACACCGTTGTTAACCCAGAACAGCCCCTTGTTAACCAATTACCAAGGCTTCTGGCAACACATGAGGCTCATGTATGAGGACCCCATCTGCACCCAGACTGCAGCCAGACGTATCAAAGACCTCCGGCAAGGAAAACGCCCCCTTCAGGACTATATCGCTGACTTCCGGCTGTTGTCCCAAGACTCAGCTTGGAATGGCGCGGCGTTACTGGATGCCTTCCAGGACGGGCTTTCAGACGAGCTTCAGAACGAACTGGTCTGTCTAGAGGCTCCCCCAACCCTCGGCGCCCTGGTGATCCAGTGCCTTCGCATTGATGCTCACCTCCAATGTTGAAAGACCTGTCGGACCATCCAGGAGCTGCCCACGCTGCCGTCTGCAAATGTACATCCACGTCCTGCACCAACAGCATCTCGGGTCTCCTCACGTTTCGTGACAACTGCAGAGGAGCCAATGGAGCTGGGAGCAGCCAGCCCTCACCTGACAGCCCAGGAGAGGAGTCGGAAACATCAAGGGGGGTTGTGTTTATATTGTGGGGAGCCTGGACATTTCGCCGCCTCCTGTCCCAGGAAGGGAGGTGGGGCACCAAAGTCTGGCCCTAGGTCTCGGGCTCTGACTGACCAGTCGGGAAATGGGGCAGGTTTAGGGGAAACCCTAGGCCAGGCATGCACTACAACCCCGCCAGGAACAGCAGACGTGGACTCTGGACCCCCTCAACATCTGATTTTGGACACTCGGGTCTTTTTGTCTGACCGACTGGGGGGGATCCAGGCACATGTGCTTATGGATTCAGGGGCCACGACCAATTTTATGGATCAGGCCTTTGCAGCCCATTTTGGCATTCCCTTGACTCCGGTGGACCCTCCATTGAGGGTAGAGACCATTGATGGGTGGGAGCTTGTATCCGGCCCCATTAAATCTGCCACCCAGCTTTTGCGCCTAGCCATTGGGGCACATGAGGAGGCGATTCAGTTTTATATCACAGCGGACCTCCATTTCCATTTGGTCCTGGGTATGGTTTGGCTTCGAACCCACGATCCTCAGGTGGCATGGTCGTGGAATGCCATCTCTTTTCCGAGTCTGCAGTGTGTAGACCACGTCCACCACACCTGTGCCGACCAGGAAGTCTCCGCCCCTGCTGTCTCCTTGCCTCCTGACCTGGCGGACTACCTGGATGCATTCAGTGAGAAGGAGGCTGACTGTTTGCCCCCACACCAGCCCTACAATTGTCCCGTGGACCTTCTGCCCAACGCGCCGCTGCCAGTGGGACGCCTGTACCCCATGTCGGAGCCTGAGTTGGCTGCTTTGCGGAACTTTTTGGAAAAGAACCTGGGCAGGGGGTTCATTCGGCCTTTGTCGTCCAAAAGACGGGGGATCTACGCTTGTGTTGCAATTACCGCCGACTGAACGCCATCACGGTGTGGAATCGGTACCCCCTGCTGCTCATCCCGGAACTGATGGAGAGGCTGCGTGAGGCAACCATCTTCACCAAGCTCGATCTCCGAGGGGCCTACAACCTGGTACGGATGCAAAAGGGGGATGAATGGAAGACGGTGTTTGGCACCCAATACGGTGATTTTGAATATACCATTATGCCGTTCGGGCTGACCAACGCCCCCGCAGTCTTCCAACACCTGATGAACGATGTTTTCCAGGACATGTTGGACAGGTTCGTGGTGGTCTACCTGGACGATATTCTGATATACTCCCAGTCGAGGAAAAGCCATCTGCAGCACGTCCGCCTCGTATTGCAGCACCTTTGGGAGCATCAACTCTATGCGAAGCTGGAGAAATGCCTCTTCTTCCAGACTTCCATAGAGTTCCTTGGCCACATCATCTCTCCCAAAGGCATCACCATGGACCCGTGCAAGGTGGAGGCATTGTGTAGTTGGGAACCCCCTTGTCGAGTGAAAGATATCCAGCGCCTTCTGTGGTTTGCCAACTATTACCGGACCTTCATCCCAGGCTTCACTACACTGACAGTTCCGCTAACACAGCTCCTTCAAAAGAAGGTCCCATTCTGGTGGGGTCCCCTGCAGCAACAGGCGTTCTAGGCTCTCAAGCAGGCCTTCATCATGGAACCCGTCCTGAGGCACCCCCACCCGAACCGTCCCTTCATCCTGGAGACGGACGCGTCCAACGTGGTTCTTGGGGCGGTGTTATTGCAGGCCCCAGTGGATGGCGGCACTCTTTTTCCCTGCACTTACTATTTGCTGAAACTCAATCCTTCCAAGCGCAACTATACCATCTGGGAAAAAGAGTTGCTGGCTATCAAGGCCACATTCGAGGCTTGGCAGCATCATCTCGCGGGGGCCCGACACCAGGTGGAGGTCCGGACAGACCATCGGAACCTAGAATACCTGAAGACGGCCAGGAGGTTGAACCAGCGGCAGATCCGGTGGTCTTTGTTTTTCGCACGGTTCAACTTTCGTGTGACCTATATTCCTAGCGGTCACAACCAGAGGGCAAATGCCCTGTCCTACAAGCCGGAGTACCTCCGCACCAAGGACCCACTGCCCCCATGGATGGTGCTGCCCGCAGAATCCTTGGCCGCAGTCCATGAGCCGGTGGACTTGCGGGCTCAGTTGCATGAGGCACAGCGCCTGGACAACTGGTCGCAACAGAGGAAGGCCGAGGTTGGTCCCGCGTCCCTGTGGACTTTGGAGGACGGTTTGCTGAAACATCGGGGGTGACTATACATAACCACGGGGCCGCTCCGAACCCTTGGGATGACACAGTGTCATGACAACCCTGCGGCGGGGCACTTTGGGTTTTTCAAGACCCTCAATTTGGTGACACGGACCTTTTGGTGGCCTCGGGTATGGCACGACGTACATGCGTACATGACGTCCTGCGTGCCATGCTGACAAGCAAAGGCCGCCACGGGTGCACCTCCTGGCCTCCTCCAACCCCTGCCGACGCCAGAGAGACCATGGGGAGCAATCTCCATGGACTTCTTAACAGACTTGCCGCTGTCCTCAGGGTTTACCACCATCCTAGTGGTGGTCAATATGTTAACTAAATGGCGTATTTTATTCCGTGCCGGAGGCTGCCAACAGCCCGTACGAATACCCGGTTGTTCCTGCAGCACGTTTTCTGTCTCCACGGCTTGCCCGACAGGGTAGTGTCGGATCACGGCGTGCAATTCACAGCATAATTTTGGAAATGATGGGTGCGTTGGAGGTGCAGGTGTGTTTGTCGTTGGCACACCATCCAGAGACCGACGGGGGGATGGAGAAGGTAATCAGCATCCTGGAGCAGTACCTGCGCTGTTTTGTGAACCAGCTGTCGGGCCCAACAGGCCCGACATCTGCCGAGGCCCCAGGACAACTCACCGGTGGGTCGGCAGATGCCCACGACAGGCCTCGTGACCAGTCGCAGACGCCCGCAACCAGCCCTGCTGCCTCTGAGGCTCTCCGGCGGGCCGGGGAAGAGCGCGACCGCCAAGACGACCTAGCAGCCACCAGGGCCTTCCGGCGGGCTGGGGAAAAGCCACAGACATCCGCATCCAGCCCTTCCGCCGGAAAGGCTTTCCGGCGGGCCGGGGAGGAGCGCGGCCACCAGGATGACCCAGCAGCCACCAGGGCCTTCCGGCGGGCCAGGTTCGGCCCAGAGGACTTCTGGCGGGTCAGGGGAAAGCGCGCCTGTGCAGTGTCCCCCTGGAAGCCCTCCCCAGGAGACGGCTCGCTCCGAGGCCTTGCCTGTTTGTCCCCGGGGCCTGCTACCGGGCCTGGAGGGCCTGCCTGCAATGTCAGCATGGAGGCCACCTACTACTGGCCTTGCTGAGGGGCTGCGGGACAAGCGGCGACGGAAGATGGCCCAGGCTGTTCGGGCCGCAGCGGTTCGGGGACCTGGGGGGGTGATGGGGGGGTGAGCACCCGGGGTTGTGAGGGGGGTCGCCCTGGCTGGGGGGTGGCTTGCCGTCTGCAGTGATGGTGCGTCGGGAACAGGGAGGGTACGAACCTGCGGTACGGGACGGTGGTCCACATGGAGAGCAGGATCCAAATGGTGGAGGCCGGGGGGGTGGTGCTTAAGTAGGGGGGCGTGGGTTATTGGCTTGTTTGGGCATGGTGATGGGTGTGGGTCTCGTTGGCTATATAGCAGCGTTGGTTGTGCTGTGCAACCAACGCTCACTTCATTTGTCTTCGGGTGAATGTTTATGGAGCGGAATAAACGTTGCTCAGAAGAACCAGCTCTCGTTCTGGTTGCATTCTTTTGCCTCGTCGGACGGGGGCCTGATAGTAAGTCAGCGTTCGTTGTTTCTGGCAGGGAGCTGTTCAGGTGAGGATGTCATGGCGGAAGGCAAGCAGGGAGCCACACCGGCGGCTGCCGCGGAGGAGGTGGCTGGAGCTACCGCTGGGCTGCTGGAGTCGGTGGAGGTGGGGGAGGAGGCGTTGCCCTCGGAGCGACGAAAGGAAAGGCCTCCCGCTCTCAAGGGGCCTGTTGAGGGCTCCCAGGAGACCGGAGGTCGGGCCCACGGAGGCGAGTGGTGGACGGGCTCTGCTTTGGGATGCAAAGAACCTGACCAGGGACAGGCGACCCAGCCCAGAGGGACGTCCTTGGAGTGGAGGGAGCAGTGCTATACAGAGGACAACGGAAAGGAGTGGAGCTACTCCACCGCCCCGGGTAGCCACACCATGGACGTACTCAGGGATAGGTTCGGGGAGGTGAGAGGACGGGAGCCTGGCCCCTGGACTGTTCCTGATGATTTGGACTTGGGGCAGTGGTCCCTCACTGGGCCCCCGATGAGGCGGTCCAGCCTGCCCCATTTCCAGATGGCCAGCCCACGCTTTCGGGGCCCGCCCGGTTGGAGCGAGGCCCACGGGGCCCTCCCCCTGAAGAGCCGGTCCCTGCAACGTCGGTGCCAAGCGGCTCGGGCTCCTGGGCAGGGACAGGCGGAAGACTGAGGCAGCAGCCACTGCGGGCAGACGAGGGCCCCCGGGTTCGGGGGTTGCCGTCGGGACCTTGGGGACCGGGAGTCGTGTGGGGCCCGCCACCCCTAACCGCGGTCTACGACAGATCTCCAGATCTCCTGGCGATGTTCCTCGGTCAGGTGATCAACCACATGGACCAGTACGGGCAGGCCTACACATCCCAGTGGGCAATGGTGGTGGCGGTGATGGCTTGTCTACAGGGGGAGGCTGCGTCCTGGGCGGCCGATCTATACTGTGACCATGCCCGAGAACTCGGGGATCTTGGGCTCTTTTTGGAGGCTGTACGGGGTCGCTTTGAGGACATCTCTCGGGTGCACCGTGCCGAGGCCAAGGTGTTGGCCTTGCAACAGCAGGGAAGACCGGCGGTGCACTATGTCGGGGAGTTCCGGAAGGTGGCCGGGAAACTGCGCTCCTGGCCAGAGCGCCTTCTGGTGCATCACTTCAAAGCCGGGCTCGACGGTGCTCTTCGCCAGGCCTGTGTGGTGCGTGGAATACCGGCTCGCCTTCAAGATTGGTTTCGAGTGGCCGTTGAGCTGGACATCGGGCTACAGGACACTTGAGGGAAGCCCGAAGGGGTGATTGGGGGACGGCGGCCTGTCGAGAGAGCAAAACCAGAGGAACGTCCCAGGCTGGCAACGGCAAAACCCCCCATTCAGCCGACGCGGGCAGCCATCCAGTGTTTCAGGTGTGACCAACCAGGTCATTGGGCGGCTGAGTGCCCATTGCCGCTGGCTCGGGTGGCCCCCACTGCTTCTCCGGCACGGGCTCTGTCTGCTAGGAGGACCATGGAGTGGTCCCGGGCCGCTAACCAGGTAGCCAATGAAGCATGCCGGACGACGAGCCCTCCCCTGGTGACCGTCCCGGTGGCTGCTCAACCCACGCCGATCGAGGGCTTTGAGGACCAGGAGCGAGAGGAGGACCCGATGGTGAGTGCCCCAGTGTGTCCGTTCGTGTTCCCGGTGGTGCTGGTGAGCCCCCTTAAAGGGCAAAGGAGGGTGGTAAAGGCCTTGGTCGATTCGGGGAGTACCCGGTGCCTTATCAGCCAGGCAACCGCAGCTGCTGTGGGTATCCGGCTGCGACGCCTGGCAACCCCTCTTCAATTTCAACAAGTGGACGGGTGCCTCTTGGGTGGGGCTGCCATAACCCATGTCACAGAGCCGGTCAGGCTGGAGCTGGGGGACCATTGGGAGACCTTGCGGTTCGTAGTAGTGCCCTCCATGACAGAGGCCGTTATCCTGGGGCTCACATGGCTGGACAAGTGGGGACCCACAATCTGGTGTGAGGGGGGTTCCCGACACCTTCGACTGGGCTTGGGGCCTGAGCCCCCTCTTCAACATACCTTTCTGGGCCCGGGTGACACCGGGGAGCAGGAGAAAGCCTGTGGGGTTGGGGAGGACCTGAAGGCTCAAGTGCCCCGGGCCTACTCCGATCTAATGGAGGTTTTTGACAAGCGGGAGTGTGACACGTTGCCGCCCCACCGGGCCACGGACTGTGCTATTGAGTTGGAACCCGGTGCCAGACTGCCCAAACCCCGCATGTATGCCATGTCACCGAAAGAGATGAGAGAGCTACGTAGGTATATTGACAAGAACCTGAAGAGGGGGTTCATTCAGCCCGCACGGTCCAGGGTGGCGGCGCCGGTGCTTTTTCGTGAGAAAAAGGACCCTTCTCTTGTGTGTGGACTACCGGGGGGTCAACGCGGTGTGCGTGGAACACCTCTACCCCCTTCCCTTGATGAAGGACCTGCTGGCCCATTTGGCCAAAGGCCGGGTGTTCACAAAACTGGACTTGAGGGAGGCATGTTACCGGATTAGGGTCAAGGCCGGGGACGAGTGGAAGACCGCGTTCAATTGTCCACTTGGCAGTTTTCAATTCCGGGTAAAGCCGTTCGGGCTGCAGGGGGCCCCAGCTGTGTTTATGCAGTTAATCAACCAGGTTCTACACGAGTTCCTGTACCGTGGGGTCCTGGTTTATCTGGACGACATTCTCATCTACTCTGACACCATGGAGGAGAACGTCGTTCTTGTGTGGCAGGTGTTAACGAAGCTACAGGAGGTGCAGCTTTACGTCAAATTGTCCAAGTGCGAATTCCATAGGGCCCAACTGGATTATCTTGGGTACCGCATATCGGCAGCCGGGGTGGAGATGGATCCCAAGAAAGTGGACACCATCCAACAATGGCAGGCCCCACGGACTCGTCGGCAACTGCAGAGCTTCTTAGGCTTCGCCAATTTCTACAGGCAGTTTATCCTGTGTTTTGCAGCCATTGCCCTACCTCTTACAGACCTCCTGCAGACACGGTAATTGATGGTACAACCACGGCCGGGGCTCAAGCAGACATGGACCACGGCGTGTCAGCGGGTCTTCGAAGCACTGAAAACCCTCTTTGCCAAGGAACCCATTCTGCTGCATCCGAACCCCGACCTGCCCTACGTGGTGCAGGCGGATGTGAGCGATGTTGCTCTCGGGGCCGTCCTCCTCCAGCGGAACCGTGAAGGGGTGCTCCAGCCTTGCGCTTATGCCTCCAAAAAGCTGACTCCCACCGAACGGGCCTGGGTGGTATGGGAGAAGGAGGCAATCGCGGTTCGTTGGGCCCTGGAGACTTGGCGGCACCATCTGGAAGGGGCCTCCCACCCGTTTGAGGTGTGGACAGACCATAAGAACCTGGAGGCCCTGTAGACTCCTCGACGGTTGTCGCCCAAACACGTCCGGTGGGCCTTGTATTTCCGTCGCTTCTGGTTTGCTCTGAAATACGTGCCGGAGGCAAGGAACTTCCTAGTAGATTCTTTGTCTCGCATGCTGCAATTTGACAGCAAGAGGAAGGAGGTGGTGCAGGTGCTTGTGCCAGCAAGGACAGAGGGGGGGTCTGGGCAGGAGACATAGGGCAGGTGGCAGAGGAATGACTGTGCCAGGAACTCCGAAGGGCCCTCCAGGAGGACGATTGGCTACGGGCCAACCCAGGACTTTTGACCATGCGGGAAGGCCTGGCGTGGCACGGGACACGGATGTACGTACCCGAGTCTATGCGGGCATGGGTCCTTTACCGCTGCCATGATGCCAGGCAGGCAGGGCGTTTTGGGTTCGTAAAAACCCTGCACCTGGCGCGCCAACAATTCTGGTGGCCACGGATGAAGACCACCATCGAGGACTATGTGCGGCACTTCCGCGTCTGTGCTACCGCAAAACCCCAGGTCAGGAAACCTTTGGGCTTACTGCAGCAAGTGGCTGACCCCACCTGGCCATGGCAAGACATAGCCATGGATTTTATTGTTGATCTACTGGAGAGCAAGGGCCACACCGTCATTTGGACAGTGGTCGACCTGTACTCCAAGCAAGCACACTTCATCCCTTGCAAGAGATTACCATCGGCCCGGCGGCTGACGTGGTTGTTCGTCACACAGATCTACCGTTTACACGGAGTGCCGCGCCATGTGATCTCAGACCGGGGGGTGCAGTTCACGGCACGGTTCTGGAGGGACTTTCTGCAGTACATCGGCTCGTCTCAGGGGCTGAGTACGGCCTATCACCCCAACACCAACGGGGCAGCAGAATGCGTCAACGCTGCCATGGAGCGGTACCTTAGGTGCTACGTTTCCTATCAACAGACCAATTGGGTGGACCTGATAGCACTCGCTGAAGTGGCATACAACAACACCGTCCACAGCAGTACCGTCTTCTCCCCCTTCTGGGTGGTTTCCGGACACGACTTTGTTCCCATCACTGAATGCGTCCAGGAGGAAGGGCCCCCATGTCTGCCGCAGGAATGGATGAAACAGATTGAGGACACCTGGGGTGCAGCAAAAAGGGCTTTGGAACGGTCTGCTGCTGCAGCCAAAGAGCAGGCGGACAGGAAGCGTAGACCGTTCGACACCCCAAGGGTGGGGGATTTGGTCTACTTGTCCACCAAGTACTTACGGCTCCAGGTCCCCTGCAGGAAGCTAGGTCCCAAGTTCCTTGGGCCGTTTTGGGTGGTTCAAGTGGTTAACCTGGTAACAGTGCGGTTACACTTAATTATAATAATAATAATAATTTAATTTGTATAGCGCCCTTCTCCCGAAGGACTAAGGGCGGTTAACAGGGCAATAAATACCAGAATACCAAAATACAAAAATTAAAACTAGATTAAACCCTAGTGCCCAAATACAGTAAATAAATTACATTAAAAACATTAAAAACACAATAATTAAAACCCAAACCCATCAGACCAGGCTGGCTTGTTGAAACAAATAGGTTTTTAGATCACGTCGGAAGGAGCGGAGGTCGGGAGCCATCCGGAGCTCAACCGGTAAACGGTTCCACAGGTGAGGCGCACCCACAGAGAATGCCCTCCCCCTGGGGGCCACCAGTCGGCATTCTTTGATCGGTGGCACCCTGAGGAGGCCCTCTCTGTGGGAGCGCACTGGGTGGAGGGAAGTTGATGCCGGCCGCAGGTGCTCCCTAAGGTACTCCGGACCCATGCCATGTAGGGCTTTGTAGGTCATTACCAGCACCTTGAATCTCACCCGGAAGACAACTGGAAGCCAATGCAGCTCACGGAGCAGAGGTGTAACGTGGGAGTATCGGGAGACCCCCAACACCACTCGCGCGGCTGCATTCTGCACCGGTTGGATCCTCCAAGTGGTCCTCAAGGGCAGCCCCATGTAGAGAGTGTTGCAGTAGTCTAACCGAGAGGTCACGAGCGCATGAGTGACTGTACGCAAGGCATCCTGGTCTAGATAGGGCCGCAGCTGGCACACCAGGCGAACCTGGGCAAAGGCCCCCCTAGTCACAGTTACTATATGGTCTTCTAAAGAAAGCTGTGAATCTAGGAGGACTCCCAAGTTGCGAGCCCTATCTACTGGGGGTAATAACTCACCCCCCATAGTAAGAGATGGAATGATCTGAATTTCCCGAGATGCCAGCGTGCACAGCCACTCAGTCTTGTCAGGGTTGAGCCGAAGCCTGTTCCTCCCGATCCAGACCCGGACCGCCTCCAGGCAATGGGACATCACGTTGAGGGCATCACTGGGGTGGTTTGGGGTCGAAATGAAAAGCTGGGTATCATCAGCATACTGATGATACCCAACTTCAAAGCCACGAATGATCTCACCCAGAGGCTTTATATAGATGTTGAACAGGAGAGGCGAGAGGACCGACCCCTGAGGAACACCACAAACGAGAGGCCTCGAGGTCGACCTCTGTCCCCCTGCAAACACCAACTGCGAATGTCCCAGGAGGTAGGAGGAGAACCACTGAAGAACCGTGCCTCCCACTCCCAATCTCCTGAGACGCCTCAGCAGGATACCATGGTCGATGGTATCAAAAGCCGCTGAGAGGTCTAATAGGACTAGGACAGAGGAACAACCCCTGTCCTGAGCCCTTCAGAGATCATTCAACAGAGCAACCAATGCCGTCTCCGTGCTGTGCCCGGGCCTGAAACCCGATTGGTACGAGTCCAGATAGTCAGCTTCCTCCAGGACAAAAGGGAGCTAATGCGCCACCACGCTCTCAACAACCTTCGCAAGAAAGCGAAGGTTGGAGACCGGACGAAAGTTGTTTAATACCGCTGGGTCCAAGGCAGGCTTCTTGAGGAGAGGTCTCACCACCGCCTCCTTCAAGACGGAGGGGAAACTACCCTCACTCAAGGAAGCAGATATAACCTCCTGGAGCCAGCCTCGTGTCCCCTCCCGAGCTGCATGAACCAGCCAGGAAGGGCACGGGTCCAATAAACACGTGGTGGAGCTCAGCTTCCCCATAATCCTGTTCCTCTGGAGTCACAGGATCGAACTCCTCCCAGATAACATCGACAAGACCGCCCATGTCCTGATCGTCAGACTCTGCCCAGTCGGCGTCCAAACCGGTCCGAATCTGAGCGATTTTGTCCGACAGATGTTGGCTAAACTCCTCGGCACGACCCTGCAAGGGATCCTCTCTCACCTCCTGATTAAGGAGGGAGCGAGTCACCCTAAACAGGGCGGCCGGGCGGTTATCTGCGGAAGCGATGAGGGTAGCGAAGTAATTAGACCTCGCCATCCTCATCGTCGCGAGATAAGACCTTGTAAAGGATCTTAGTCGCGATCGGTCAGATTCAGACCGGGTAGATCTCCAACAGCTCTCTAGGCCCCGTCTCCGAAGCTTCATCTCCTGGAGATCCGCGGAAAACCATGGAGCCCACTGGTATCTGCACCGGGTCAGGGGCCGCAAGGGTACAACTTGGTCAAGTGCCTCCATGGCTGCCTTTTCCCAGGCTTCCACTAAGGCATCTGCCGAGCTGTGAGCAAAGGAGGCAGGTGGTGACCCCAGCGCTGCCTGGAACCTCTCAGGGTCCATTAAGTGCCTGGGGCGGAACCATCTCGTTGATTCAACAACCCCATGACGGGGGGTGGCAAAACGGAAGACCAGCCGCAGGAGATGATGATTGATCCATGACAGGGGCATAACAATTGGAAAACCCCCACCAAGATCGTCTAACCACCGTCCAGATAGAAAAACCAAGTCCAGGGTGTGGCCTCCCACATGAGTCGGTCCATGAATTACTTGCGTCAGGTCCATGGCCGTCATGGAAGCCATGAACTCCCGAGCTAACTCAGATGAACCTCCCAGGGATGGTAGATTGAAGTCACCCAAAACCATAAATTTGGGGAACTCAACCACCAGCCCCGAGAGGATATCAGGAAGCTCAGGCAGGGCTGCTGCTGTGTGACTAGGCGAAAGGTACACCAGCAGCAAGCCCAACTGTGCCCTAGGGCCACATCTCAGGAGGAGGGACTCACACCCGGCTATTTGGACAACGGTGGCCTCCTGCGGACAAAGGGTCTCCCTCATAACTACCGCCACTCCCCCGCCCCTACCCTGAGCCCGAGGTCGGTGAAGCACCCGGAAACCTGGTGGACAAAGATCAACCAGAGGGACACCACCCTCTGGGCCCAACCATGTCTCCGTAATGCAAGCCAGGTCCGCATGCTCACCCCCAACCAGATCCTGGATGAGAGGAGCATTATTGACTATGGACCTGGCATTCAAGTACACCACCCGGAGCTCAGGTGGCTGCTCATCCTCGCTCCCGGAGCCTCGGGACGAAACCAGAGGGTCGGAGCGCTTCACCGCTTGGAGATAGCGGAGACGCACTCCCAGATGTCGATACGGCCCTCTGTCCATACACCTGCTGCCATTCCCTAACGTCGTGGGAATAGGTAATCTCACGACCCGCTCCGGAGCCCCGGAGGCAACCAACCCCAGCTCCCCCCCCCACGTGATCAATCCCGGACCTGGCCTGAACAACAGTTGGTGGACTCCCCCCCCGTTTCCATCCAACCATGAAAACCCTCCCCCCTCCCTAACCCCACTAAAAATTTAACTAGAAAATTAACCAGGGACCTCTTATTAAATTTGTACCGGAGGCCCCTATCCCTGCCCAGCCATCTCTCAGGGTCCCAACAATTGGGCCCTTCATCAAGGGGTAGAATGGAAAGTGAGGCGGGTCGCACCCAGGAAGGAGGGGCACCCCTGAGGGCGAACAAAACCGTGCTGGAGTAGCTGAGGCGAGTCATGGTTATCGAAATAAGTCCGGCAAAAAGGCAATCCCTAGATCAATCGGGAGGATCTTAAATCAGAAGGTAAGTGTCCCGTCTGCCAAACCAGCTCCACTGCCACTTGAGCTGAGTGTACCAAACTTACCAAAGTTCTTGGGTAAAATCCACCCAGTATTTCATAGTAGCTTGCTAAAACCCACCCCAGCGGCCACCGCAGCAGCAGGGGAGGGGGGTCACGGGCCCATCCGTGCCGACCATTACGAGGTGCAAGAAGTCCTGGATTCTAGGGTGTGGAGGGGTGCCATACAATACCTTCTCCGGTGGAAGGGGTACCCGGTGGAGGAGGCCTCATAGGTGCCAGGAAAGGATGTCCACGCCCCTCGCCTGGTCCGGGCGTTCCACCGTGCCCACCCCGCCAGGCCAGGGGGGCGGAGGGGTGAGGGTATGTGTGGGGTGGACGGCCGTTTACCTTTGCTTTCTACCCCTGCAGGAGGACCCTTGGTAGGGGGGGCGGCATGTCGGGCCTGGCAGGCCTGACATCTGGCGAGGCCCAGGGACAACTCACCGGTGGGCTGGCAGATGCCTGCGACAGACCTCGTGACCAGTTGCATATGCCCGCAACCAGCCCTGCCGCCTCTGAGGCTCTCCGGCGGGCCGGGGAAGAGCGCGACCACCAGGATGACCCAGCAGCCACCAGGGCCTTCTGGCAGGCCGGGGAAGAGCCGCAGACATCCGCATCCAGCCCTTCCGCCTGAAAGGCTTTCTGGCGGCCTGGGGAGGAGCGCAGCCACCAGGACGACCCAGCAGCCACCAGGGCCTTCCGGCGGGCTAGGTTCAGCCCGGAGGACATCTGGCGGGCCAGGGGAATGCGCGCCTGTGCAGTGTCCCCCTGGAAGCCCTCCCCAGGAGATGGCTCGCTCTGAGGCCTTGCCTGTTTGTCCCCGGGGCCTGCTACTGGGCCTGGAGGGCCTGCCTGCGATGTCAGCACGGAGGCCACCTGCTACTGGCCTTGCTGAGGAGCTGCGGGACAAGCGGCGACGGAAGACGGCCCAGGCTGTGCGGGCCACAGCGGTTCAGGGACCTGGGGGGGGTGATGGGGGTGTGAGCACCCGGGGTTGTGAGGGGGGTCGCCCTGGCTGGGGGGCGGCTTGCCGTCTGCAGTGGTGGTGGGTCGGGAACAGGGAGGGTACGAACCTGCGGTATGGGACGGTGGTCCACATGGAGAGCAGGATCCAAATGGTGGAGGCCGGGGGGGTGGTGCTTAAGTAGGGGGGCGTGGGTTATTGGCTTGTTTGGGCATGGTGATGGGTGTGGGTCTCGTTGGCTATATAGCAGCGTTGGTTGTGCTGTGCAACCAACGCTCACTTCATTTGTCTTCGGGTGAATGTTTATGGAGCAGAATAAATGGTGCTCAGAAGAACCAGCTCTCGTTCCAGTCGCATTCTTTTGCCTCGTCGGACTGGGGGCTGATACCAGCAGCAGGATAACTGGGCTGATTACCTCTCCCTAACGGAGTTTGCCTTCAACAGCTCCCAACACACCTCCACCCAGACCACCCTGTTCTATGCCAATGTGGGGTACCATCTGTGGCTCTTCCCTCTGGCTCTCTCAGATTCTCCGGTTCCCGAGACCCAGGACTTCCTGTTGGAGTTGCAGGCAGTACAACAATTGGTACGGCAACAATTGATCCGGGCCAAGGAGGACTATAAACGGTTTGCTGATAGCTCCCGACGGGCAATGCTACCACTGGCGGTCGGAGATCGAGTGTGGTTATCCACAAAGCATCTCCCGACTGACCACCCAGTAAAGAAACTGGACCATCGATACATCGGCCCATTCCCGATTGAAGCGGTCATCAACCTTGTGGCCTACCGGTTGACTCTGCCACGCTCCATGTGGATCCACCCGGTCTTTCACCGATCCCTGCTGGTCCCCGAAGCCCCCTTGTGTTCTCTTCAACGCACAATGGCTCCTGCCCCACCAACTACACTCGACAAGGACAGCTCAGCAGAATACGAGGTGGCCAGTATCCGGGACTCCCACTGGCTAAAGGGGCGCTTCCAATATCTGGTCGAGTGGAAGGGGTACAGACCTGAGGACTTCTCCTGAGTAGACGCTTCTGCAGCCCATGCCCCTGACCTCATGCGGGTTTTCCACGAATTCCCATCTTGACCACATCCTGACCGTCAGACCTGGGGGAAGGGCCCTGCGTTGGGGGATAGTGTTGTGGCCCCGACCCCCAAGCCTGTCCTACCCAAGGAAGAGGACTCTGAGGATGATGGGGAGGAACTGGCAAGGCCTCCCTCTCCGGGACCCTGCTCTCTGGCAAGGCCTCCTTCTCTGGGGCCCTCCTCTCTGGCAAGGCCTCTGTCTCCATCTGAAGGCTGAGAGGAGCAGCCTGGGAGTAGCCAGGCTGGGAGCCAGGCTGGGACAGAGCTCGAGCAGCTGCAGCAGATACAGTCTAGCAAAGATGACTCATGGCTAGACCGCCGAGAAAGACGCAGGGCCAAGCATTTACAGCAGCGTAGGAAGAGTAGGAGGGCCAGGGATTAGCTGAGTCATTGAGCCATACCCCACTAGGTACAAAAGGGGGTGTGGCTGCTCTCAGAACTTTGTGACGAACAATAGTTTAAACAACTTCTGGTCACATCTTCTGAACTCTGCTTCTTGTTTGAAACCCTGGTCTGAATTCTTGGCAATGCTTCTGTACATCTGCTTCTGAACTATTTGTTTGGACTTTATCTCATTCCAGCGGACGCTTGAGTTAACGAGCCTATTTTGCTGCCAAGGCCTTATCTGAAGGCAATTAACTACTCCTTGTAGAATTAACTCTTGCTAGTCATGCCTGCTTGTCTGTTTGTTTGTATTCTGGAGGGGGGAACAGAACAGGTTCGATAATGGGGGCTTGCCTGCTTCTTACCTGACCGAGCTGGTGCGCTTGAGGCTAGGGAACCACAAAGAGACCATTCGATTCATGGTTGCTCCCAAAATGGCAGAGACAGTGATTCTGGGGCTATCCTGGCTAACCAAGTGGGACCCAAGTGGGAAAGAAAGTGAGGTGCATGGCGATGGAGAAGAAAGGCCCCATCCCCCTAGCAAGAAAGCCAGACAAGCCCGAACCATAGAAAGAAGAAAGTCCCAAGCACAGCAAAACCACCTCTGAACTGCCACCCATTCCGAGAGAACACCAAGTTTTAATGGAGGTCTTCAGTAAGAAGGAGTGCGACACCCTGCCCGCTCATCGCCCCACAGACTCTGCCAATGAGATCTTGCTGGGGGCCAAAATTCCCAAGCCCAAGATGTACTCAATGACGCCAAGGGAGATGGGAGAGCTGAGAGACTATATCAACAAGAACTTGGCTAAGGACTTTATCCAAGCTGCCAAATCTCGACTGGCAGCCCCCGTGCTGTTTAAGGAGAAGGATGGGTCGCTGAGATTGTGCATTGATTTCTGTGAGATAAATAGGGTTTGTGTGGAGAACATGTACCCCCTTCCCCTCATGAAGGACATGCTAGGCCACTTGGCAAAGGGGAAGGTGTTTAACAAATTATATCTGAGGGAGGCATACTACTGGGTGAGAGTTAAAGAGGGGACAAGTGGAAAACTGCTTTTAACTTCCTGTTGGGATAATACCAGTTTAAAGTGATGCCTTTTGTCTGCAAGGTCCCCCCAAACTATTCATGCAGCTTATTAACAAGGTGCTGCATGGGCACCTGTACAAGGGGGTCCTTTTGTACTTGGATGACATCCTAATCTATTCAGAAACAATGGATGAACACGTGAGGCTTGTAAGGCAATGTTCTGTTCCAGCCTACGACTGTCCCTGTTTGCATGTCAAGGACAACCCCTTTTCTTTTTAAATCAATAGGCTGGAAAAACCCAACCCTTTTATTTATATACAGTTCAAAATAATTAAGTCCTCAAAACAAAAAGTAGCAGAATATTTTCCTTAGCAAATAAATGGTTCAAACATTAAAACAAGAGTTAAACAAGAAGTTCAGCAAGAACATAAACAGACCAGGATTTCCTTTGGAGTTCTACGAACGGTTGCCTTCAGCAACCACCACCGCCCACACCTTCCCCTTTTATTAACAGCCCCAAGGCGTGGCTTCTCAATGCCTTCTCCTCCTTTTGCTGAGTTGCCTCATAGACTTTCTCTGGTCTGCTCTGCTAAAATGACTTCTACTTCGAGCGTCTCTAAATAGATTCATCTGTGAAGCCTCAGAGTCTGAATCCTCCTCCTCACACAGCTGAGCCTCATACAGAACACGATTGGAGGGGCCCGGCTCTTCCTCTGACTGAGAGTCCTGTAATGCATCAGAGCCTCCCTCTGACACCAAAGTCTCTCCAAACCCCTCCTCTTCCTCCTCCTCCTCCTCAGATCCCTCGAACTGAGCTGCTGGGAGCACAGGCTGACATGGAATCACAACACAGTGTATTGAAGTATAAAAGCTCTTCACTGAAGACTCCAAATTGTGATCTACCACAGGGCTTTTCAACCTTTTCACCCATTGTACCACTTTTAGGATATGGCAACATCTGAGTATCACCAGTTGCCTAGCAAGGTGTCAAAAACATGATGACCCCCCCAAAAAAGGAAAAATGTGATCAAGTACAAGTAGTCCTCGACTTACAGCAGTTCGCTTAGTGACTGTTCAAAGTTACAATGGCACTGAAAAAGTGCCCCCCAAGCCATTGGCAGCAGGGGTGGGGTGGGGAGGTGTTTGGTTTTTATTTCCCCTCCCCCCCTCTGGGTGGTTGCAGCAGGTTTTGGTTACTTCACATGACCCTGGGACACTGTGACCATCGTAAATATGAATCAGTTGCCAAGCATCTGAATGTAAATCACAAGACCCTGGAGATGCTGCAACATTCCAGCTGATCGGCGCTTCTTCTGGGTGTCGAGCCCCATGGAGCCGACATTCAGTGGTGGGGGAGGCAGAGTCCTGTGTCGGAGCTGACAGCACTACCGCCTCACTTGTAGAGACTGTTACCACCGCTGAGCCCCCTGCATTCCCTACTCACCTTCAGCTGAAGTCGGGTCCTCTTGCAGATGCCGCTGGCTGTCCTGGGCGTCTTGCTCCTTCCGTTGCCTCCCGGCTGGCTCCGGAAGGACTGGCAGGCACGGCTGCGCAGTCGGGCCTCCCTGCCAGGTCCACCGCCGACCAGCTGGTCCGGGAGATGCCGGCGGAGGCGGCGGGGCGGTCGGAGCTTTCGGGTGAGCCTGCCGTCGGTCAGCTGTTCCAGGGGACACCAACGGAGGTAGCATGCCAGCTGGAGCTGGGGCCCGGTTCTACACTGGGAGTGTTGGTGGGTGCCGCTGAAACGCAGACGACGCTGCCTTCGTCCTGCACGCTGCTGTTACTGGACATTCTACGCCTTGCTTTGCTTCGGGGGCAGTTCGGCCTGCACCGTCCCTCACAAGGCTGGACTCAGCAGGCCTGGATGTCTAGCAGGCCCCAACGTTTAGCATTAAGGGTGGGGGTTACATTTATTTATTTATTTATTTTATTACATTTATATACCGCCCTTTCCCGAAGGACTCAGGGCGGTTTACAGGGTAATTAAAAACACAAATATAAAAGTTAAAAACAAATTAAAATAAATTATAATAATCCCTGTATTAATTAAAAAAACCCAATTGGACTAAATTAAAATTAAAAATTCTCAGCCTGGGGCAGAGAGCTCGAAGAGCCAGGTCTTCAGGTCCCGACGAAATGAACGGAGGTCGGGGGCAGTCCTCAACTCCACCGGCAGCTGGTTCCAAAGGGCAGGCGCACCCACAGAGAAGGCCCTACCCCTGGGTGTCATCCGCCGGCAATCTCTCACTGGCGGCACCCTGAGAAGACCCTCCCTGTGGGACCGCACTGGACGAAGGGAGCTTGATGCCGGCAGCAGGTGTTCCCTCAGATATCCCGGACCCAAGCCATTTAGGGCTTTATAGGTCATCACCAGCACCTTGAATCTCACCCGGAGGGCAACCGGAAGCCAATGCAGCTCGCGGAGTAGAGGTGTTACATGGGAGTATCGGGAAACCCCCATCACAACTCGCGCGGCCGCATTCTGCACCAGCTGAAGCCTCCGAGTGGTCCTCAAGGGCAGCCCCATGTAGAGAGCGTTGCAGTAATCTAAACGGGAGGTCACGAGCGCATGAGTGACTGTGCGTAGGGCATCTCGGTCCAGATAGGGTCTCAACTGGCGCACCAGGCGAACCTGGGCAAAAGCCCCCCTGGTCACGGCTCCTATATGATCTTCAAAATTGAGTCGTGAATCCAGGAGGACGCCCAAGTTGCGAGCCCTATCAACGGGGGGTAACACCTCACCCCCCATCGTTAGAGATGGAATAATTTGGTTAACCCGAGATGCCGATATGCACAGCCACTCAGTCTTGGCGGGATTGAGACGAAGCCTGTTTCTCCCCATCCAGACCTGGACCGCCTCCAGACAACGGGACATCACGGAGAGGGCATCGCTGGGTTGGTTCGGGGTGGAAAGAAAAAGTTGGGTATCATCAGCGTACTGATGATACCCCACCCCGAAACCACGAATGATCTCGCCCAGCGGCTTCATATAGATGTTGAACAGGAGAGGCGAGAGAACCGACCCCTGAGGGACTCCACAAATGAGAGGCCTCAGGGCGGATCTCTGCCCTCCCGTCAACACCGACTGCGAACGGCCCACGAGATAGGAGGAGAACCACCGTAAAACGGTGCCTTCCACTCCCAACCCCCTGAGACGCCGCAGTAGGATACCATGGTCGATGGTATCAAAAGCCGCTGAGAGATCTAATAGGACTAGGACAGAGGAACAACCCCTGTCCCGAGCCCTCCAGAGATCATTCACCAGCGCGACCAATGCCGTCTCCGTGCTGTATCCGGGCCTGAAGCCCGATTGGTACGGGTCCAGATAATCAGTTTCCTCCAGGAACAGAGGGAGTTGATGAGCCACCACACTCTCAACAACCTTCGCCAGAAAGCGAAGGTTGGAGACTGGACGATAGTTATTTAAGACAGCCGGGTCCAGGGCAGGCTTTTTGAGGAGGGGTCTCACCACCGCCTCCTTCAAAGCGGCAGGGAAGACACCCTCCTCCAAAGAAGCAGCTATTACTGCCTGGAACCAGCCTCGTGTCTCCTCCCGGGCCGCATAAACTAGCCAGGAGGGGCACGGATCCAATAAACAAGTGGTGGTGCTCAGCCTCCCCATGATCCTGTCCACATCATCAGGGGAAACAGGATCGAACTCAGTCCAGATAACATGCTCAAGACCGTCCGATTCCTCCACGTCAGATTCTGCCCAGTCAGAGTCCAGACCGGTCCGGATCTGAGCGTTGTCCGCAAGATGATGACTAAACTCCTCGGCTCGTCCCTGTAAGGGATCCTCCCTCACCTCCTGGTTAAGAAGGGAGCGAGTCACCCTAAACAGGGCGGCCGGGCGATTATCTGCGGACGCGATGAGGGCAGCGAAGTAATTAGACTTCGCCGTCCTTATCGCTGCAAGATAAGACCTTATGAAAGATCTTAACTGCAATCGGTCAGATTCGGATCGGCTGGACCTCCAACCGCTCTCTAGGCCCCGTCTCCGACGCTTCATCTCCCGGAGCTCCGCAGAGAACCATGGAGCCCAACGGGATCTGCACCGGGTCAGAGGTCGCAAGGGTACAACACAGTCAAGTGTCCCGGAGGCCGCCCTTTCCCAGGCATCCACCAGGGCATCGACTGGGCTGTGGGTAAGGGCGATGGGTATAGACCCAAGCGCCATCTGGAACCGTTCCGGGTCCATTAGGCGCCTGGGGCGGAACCACCTGGTCGGTTCCGCAGCCCAGCGGCGGGGGGTGGCGTAACGGAAGACCAGCCACAGGAGATAATGATCTGACCATGACAGGGGAACAATGGTTGGTGAACACCCTCCCAGATCATCCAACCACTGTCCAGACAGGAACACCAGGTCGAGAGTATGATCCCCCACATGAGTTGGGCCCTCAATAACTTGGGTCAGGCCCATGGTCGTCATGGAGGCCATGAACTCCCGAGCCAACTCAGACGACCCTCCCACCTACTCACCTGGTTGTCGGTGGACTGTTGGATGTGGGGGGAGACGGGTTGATGGATGCACGAGTGGGATGGTGAATAGGAAACCGCAGCAAACGGAGCTGAGGGGGAAGGAATGACTTTAAGGAATTATGGGCGGATGTTGGGTTGGGGGTTGGGGGCGGGGCCCTGTCTCTGACCGGCTATATGAGCGTTGGGAGCAGTTAACACCCAACGCTGACTTTGTTTTCACTTTATGTGCATTGGAGCTGAATAAAGCATCTTCTGTTTTGTCACACGTTCCTGTTGAAGATTCATGTTTACTTTCATCTAGGATGTGTATGGACACTGGGCTCAGCATAAGCACCAGGATCAGCTCGGAGGTCCAGCTGGAGCCTGGTGCTGATCCTGATGCTTCCGCTGAGCCCTGACAGTCCTGCAGCTCTAGCCATCTCTCGCTCAGGCTTGTGCAGTGCTGCCACCGGTTCAGCTCATTCCTCTCCCCCGCTACCACTTTTCCAGGATGGTTGTGTACCACCAGCCAGGTGCCAATGTACCACAGGTGGTACCTGTACCACTGGTTGAAAAGCCCTGATCTACTACATTGCTTCACTGCTCATTCATAGGTAGTTATTTTTCAACTATTCAGTCTAGGGCTGAACTCAGTTTAGGGCAATTAGCTCAAAGTTACCCAGCTGGCTTCCTTGCTTAAGGGAGGACTGGAACCTGGTTTTCCTTTTTGTAGTCCAGTGTTTTAACCTCTTCATCACCCTGATGTATATATATTCTCTTCACTGTTTTTATTTAAAGGAAGTCTATGGTCTGAGGAATGCACAAAATACCAAACTAATTTGGGGAGTTTATATTTTAATTTTTTTGTTTTAGTAGCTCAGATGGAAAGCATTCTTCCAGTAATTCTTTTCAAATATTGTACATTTTTTTGGTGGGGGGGAATGGTTCTCCTCAGTATGTGGGATCTGGAAATGATCAGATCCCCCCCCCCTTTTTAGGATACATAAGACTGGTCACTGTGTTCTTTAAAAGAACTGCATTCTCAAAAGTCGTTTATCACTTCATTTTCTGGTTACGTAAACTTGATAAAAAAAATAAGGATCATGTTAAGGTAAAAAATCACCTTA
>JAKJMR010012697.1:0-14115 GCA_024449315.1 Daboia siamensis | reverse complement strand
AATACCCAATAAAAACAATTGCGGACAAAACTTTATCCTTTTCTTGAATATCTTCTGCATATTCCACCAGATTTTAATCCAAAATGGTTTGATCTTTTTGCAAGTCCACCATATATGAAAATACGTTGCGTCTTCGCCACCACATCTCCAACATTTAGGCTGATAGTTTGGATACATACTTGCTAACTTTCTAGGATCTAAATGCCATCTGTAAAACATTTTATAAAAGTTCTCTCTTAAATTTTGAGCTTGCGTAAATTTCACATTTCTCACCCAGATCTTTTCCCAAGTGTCCATTGTGATGACTTCCTGAATGTTCTGTGCCCATTTTATCATACAGTCCTTAACAATTTCTGTTTCTGAGTCAATCTCTATCAATGCAAGATATATCCGTTTGATATGCGCTGGTCCCTGATTTCTAATTTGTTTTACCAGATTTTCATCATCCCTCAAAAAACCAATCTTCTGATCTTCTTTCCACCTGGCTTGTAATTGTCCATATTGAAACCAAGTTTGTACAATCTTTTTTTCTCGTAGAAGATTGTATGACTTCAAACACCATACATTCCTCTCCAAAGTCAAAATTTCTTTATATGTAATCACATCATGTTTAAATCCAACATTTATATTCTCTATTGCGTGTTTGGGTATTGCCCATAACGGTATCTTATAATTTAATTTTTGTCTGTGCTTTTTCCAAACTCTCAACAAAGCATACCTCAAAATATGCATTTTAAAAACATTATCTACCTTTTTGTCATATAGTAGATATGCGTGCCATCCAAATAACAAGTCATGCCCTTCAAGATTTAAGAGTCTCCCCTGTGTCAAATTAATCCAATCACTTATAGCTGATAATGCAGCAGCTTCATAATATAATTTAAAATTGGGCATTCTTAGACCACCTCTTTCGCGTGTATCCTGCATAATTTTAAATTTAACCCGTGGCCTTTTCCCTGCCCAAACAAATTTATTGATACCCTTCTGCCACTCCTCCAAATTTGAATCCTTTTTAAGAATGGGTATCATTTGAAACAAAAATAAAAATTTTGGCAGAACATTCATTTTTACTGCTGCAATTCTTCCCAATAATGATAGTTGTAATTTTTTCCAACTATCCAATTCTTTTTGCACTTTATTCCATAACTTTTCATAATTATTTTTATATAATTTAACATTTGAGGGTGCTAAATATACCCCCAAATATTTAACTCTTTCAACAATTTCAAATCCAGTTAAGCTTTCTATAGAAACCTTTTGTGATACTGTCATATTTTTAGATAAAATTTTAGTTTTTTGTATGTTAATCTTAAATCCAGAAACTTTCCCATATTGAAATATTAACTCCATCAATTCCATAACAGAATTTTCTGGATGTGTCAAAGTAATAACCAGATCATCCGCAAAAGCCCTCAATTTATAGTCCTGATCTCTTATTTGAACTCCCTTAACTATTTCCGAATTCCGTATTTTAATCAGTAATATCTCCAATGTTAAGACAAATAATAAAGGTGATAACGGGCAACCCTGCCTCGTACCCTTTTCAATATTGCATATTTCAGTCAAACTATTATTAACAATTATTCGAGCTGTTTGCTTCTGGTATATTGCCCTAATTGGTTGTAAAAATTCATCCCCAAAGTTCATTTTATCTAATACTTTCAACAAAAATTTCCAGTCCAATTGATCAAAAGCTTTTTCAGCATCCAAAAAGATCAATGCTGCAGGGATCTGGTTATTCCTTTCCAAAAATTCCAACAAGTCAACTATATGTCTCACATTATTTTTCATTTGTCTACCACTTATAAACCCAGTTTGATCACCATGAATCACCTGTTGCAATACCCTCATAAGTCTACTAGCTAACACCTTAGCAAATATCTTGTAGTCCGTATTCAAAAGTGAAATTGGCCTATAATTTTTTGCTTGAGTAACATCCTGATCTTCTTTAGGAATTAAAGAAATAAAAGCAGTTTTCCAAGACGGGGGTACTCCTCCCCCCTTTTGAATTGTCTGAAATAGTTCCTTTAGTGGCTTTATCATCTCAAACTGTAGATTTTTATAATACACAGCAGTCAAACCATCGGTGCCTGGTGCTTTACCTACTTTTAACTGTTTAATTGCCAAATATATTTCTTCCTCAGTTATCAACTGATTCATTTCTTCTTTTTGCTCTTGCGTAAGAACCGGAATATTAAAGTCTTTTAAATATAAATCAATGTCCGTTTCGTTAATCTTGTCGCTAGCATATAATTTAGAAAAAAAATCAACAAAAGTTTCCTTAATAAGATTCTGTTGATACACAATCTTTCCCTTATGTTCTATTTTGTCTATATTAGAAACCCTTTGCTTCTTTCTTAACATATATGCTAACCATCTGCCTGGTTTATTGGCATTGCAAAAAGTATTATGCCTTGCAAACCGTAGATTAGTTGCCACCTGATCAGCCATTAACTTATCAAATTGTCCTCTTAATAATTTAATAGTCTCTTTAATCTTCACATCCGATGGATTCAAAATTAAAGCCTTTTCTTTTTCTTTAATCTCTGTTTCTAATTCTTTCCTCCTAAATTCCAAATTGCGTCTATATTTGTTATTAAGATATATCAACACTCCTCTCATATATGCCTTACTAGCATCCCATACCATTTCCATAGAAGTACCCTTATGCATATTCATTTCAAAAAAACCCTTCATCTGTTTCTTACACTCTTCCACATTTTTCTGATTTCTAAACAGATTCTCATTTAAACGCCAGGAACGTCGTTCTCTAGTGTCGTTTCCAATCTCCAGCCAAACTGGACTGTGATCAGACATAGTCTTTGAACAAATCTTTATCCTCTTAGTTCTAAAAAAGAGATCATTAGACAATAATATAAAATCAATCCTGGAAAAAGATTGGTGTCTATCAGAAAAAAAAGTATAGTCTCTTTCTTGTAAGTTTCTCTCCCTCCAAACATCACGTAATTCCATATCGTCCATCATCTCAAAAAAAGATTTAGGCAATTTAGCATGACTTGGGGTACTTCTGTAGGATCCACTCTTATCCATTTGTACGTCCAAAACACCATTCCAATCTCCCATAAAAATAAAAGATTTGTAATCCAATTGGGTAATCCTGCTGTGTAATAAACTATAAAAGTCAGCTTGCTGTTGATTAGGTGCATATAATCCAACCAGAAGAGTTCTTTTACCTTCTAATAACAAGTCCACAATAACATATCTTCCTTGTTGATCAGCTTCAATTAATTCTGCCGTAATTGTATTCTTGACATAAATAACCACTCCATTTTTCTTGTTAACTGCAGACGCAATAAATTGTGTACCTAATCTTGAATTTGATAAATACTTTTGGTCCATAACTCTAATATGTGTTTCTTGTAAACAAATAACGTCAGTCTTAAATTGCTTTAAATATTGAAAAATTTTCTTTCTCTTTTGTGGTGAGTTTAATCCATTAACGTTCCAAGTTAAAAACTTAGTCACCATTTCTGGCAACCCGAAGCTTTTGAAGCGCGTCATCCAAAATCCCTTTTACATTTTTAGGTCGCGCTCCTCCCACAGCTTGGCTATAGGTACATTTTGGAAGTTCCACAACAATCTGTTGGTCTAGGTCTTGCTCACGTCTGGCTCGTCTCGAAGCAGCTCGAGTTACCCTCTGGTCCTTTGCTTCCTCTAATGTTGAAATTTGAATCACTCCTGCTGCAGTCTCTTCTATTTGTGTTCCTTCAGCATCATATGACTTTCCCTCCTTTGTTGGTTCCAGAAGTGGTATGGGGATTGCTTTTAAAACATTGCTATAGAAATCACGTGCCTGCAGGACTGTAGCAAGACGGTATCTGGTATCTTCAAACATTACCACCATACCCACTGGAACCTCCCATCTAAACCTGACATCACGTCGCTTAAGCTCCTGTGCCAGAAATGCAAATTCCTTTCGTTTCCTTAGAATTTTTGGAGGAATCTCTTTCAAAACCAAAACTTCTTGGTCTGCAATCACAAGCTTTGTATTATAAGAAACTTGAATAACTTCATTCCTGATTGCTCTCTTTGTAAAATAAACAACCACATCTCTTGGTAATTTTCTTTGTCTCGCAATCCAGGAGTTAACACGGAAAATTTTGTCTATATCTTCTGCAATTTCTTCAGCTGGCCTTCCCAGCACGTCTTCGAGAGCAACAGAAACCAATTTTTTCAAATCTTCCTTTAAATTCTCCTTAAGGCCCCTTATCCTCACAGCAAACTCCATTTCATGATATTGTACCAATGTCAGGTCATAATCAATTTTATCCACCACATTTTCAGTCTCTAATATCTTTGCATCCAATTTAATATTGTTTTGAGTAAGGTCCTCCACTCTTTCGTCAAGGCGCTCAATACATGTCGCCATGCCTTGAAATACATGCAAGATTTCCTCCCTTATTACTGAAAACTTTTCTGTCAGCTTCTCATCCATCTTCTCATCTATCATCACAGCCAAATGCTGTGAGTGTTTTTCCAAAGCATCTTCCAAAACTTTTACTGTTAAGACAGGCGAAGGTAAAGGTGCAGGAGGTGCTAACACTTGCGCTGAAGATTGCGGCAGAGGGGAAGCCCCCGTAGTTTTAGAAAGTTTAGAAGAAGATTTAGCCGCCATCTTTTCCCTCTTTTGCAACTACGCACTTTCACTTTCTAGGTCTTCTATGTGGATTGAGCCAAAGTTCAAAAGTTCACTTACTCCTTAATCTCTTGCATCGCTCTGCCTGCATTCATAATCTTCCAAAGTCCATTCTTGTAGGCAGGGATGGTTGCGTTCGCCTTGTTCTGCTCCCGGAAAAACGGAGCAGACACGCTGCGCGGCCCGGAGAAATCCAAGCTTCGGGGGGGGGCTCAATCTTCCAGCCGCCAGAACTTTAAGTCCTGGCGGCCCCAGAGAGCCCCTCCCCTACCTGGATACTCACCCCCTCCTCTTCTCCCGAGGAGGGGGCTTCCGAACCGCCGAAACAGCTGATCGGCGCTGTTTTCGGCGGTTCTACAAAGCCGCGAAGCTGACAAGCTAAAATCAGCTGTCGGCGGCGGCGCCTTGCCACCCGGAAGTCCAAGAGTAAACTCTATTATGATTCTGGGGGAAAGACATAAGAAATAGTAAGCCAGGAAATTAAAGGGATGAAATATGAAAGGCAAAAAACATGGCTAAAACTTACTTATAGCAACACAATTTACTATACCTGTCCAGATCTTTCTATCATTGCAAACTATCTACACTTCCACTATATGCATATACCACATGCTCATATGTTGCCACTTAATCTTTAAATTCTCACTTACCCTGCTCAGAATATTAACTTTATGCAACCACAACTTCCTCTGTCCACCCAACACATTCTCTCTCACATTTTTATTTGTTTATTGCCTTGGTAACAAATCTTCCTTTTTATCATCAAGGTCATTCTCTATACTCTGTTTAGATTTTATTTTAAAGAGAGATAGATCTATATTTTATAAATATATTTTTGTCTCTATGAAAGAACCCCAATATAGCTCATATTTAATAAAATCTTTATATGAAAACAATAATTTAATAAGTATGAATATTTTACTGCAATTGTCCACAAAAGGATAAGGTGGTCATTTTTTTAAAAAAAAAGATAGAATTAAATATTTAACAATTAAAACTGAGCAATAGTTTATAATATTAAATCTTAGGAAACAAATAAAATAGAGCATTTGGAGCAGCTTATATAATGAAAACCACAGAAATTACAATTAGAAATCCTGAAACATGTTTTAAATAAACTATAAAAGCCAAAGCAAATGAAAATTTAAAGCTGTGACAAAGAGAAGGCTTATTTCAGTTCCAAATGCAGTTTATTCCACCATATGGGCCATTCCTGGGAAAAGAATTAAACATAAATTGATAGATTGATTGACTGATAACACATTAACAACACTTCAGTTGCAGATTCCGTACAGAAGTAAAGATACAACAAGAACACTATTAAAACAATAATAATATCTCCAATGATCAGTCTCTGGAACATCATGAGCGTTTTGGCCATTCTGACCTCTTGAGGCCAACTGCTCCATAGACAGCACACCTCTTTTGCTGGTGGCTACAGAGCTCCAAAACACCCATCTCCTCCCATACCCATCTCCTCTGCTGTAATGAGACTGGGGGAAAGGGTCAAATGGGAGGGAAAGAAGACAAGACAGGTATCTACAACTTTGCCAAGCAGCTTGGTCATCATCATCATCATCATCATCATCAAGTTGGAAGTGACCTTGGAGGTCATCTAGTCCAACCCCTGCTCAGGCAAGAAACCCTATACCATTTCAGACAAATGACTGTCCAGTCTCTTCTTAAAAACTTCCAGTGTTGGAGCATTCACCGCTTCTGGTTGTTCCACAGGAAGTTTCTCCTTAGTTCTAGGTTGCTTCTCTCTTTGGTTAGTTTCCATTCATTGCTTCTTGTCCTGCCTTCAGGTGCTTTGGAGAATAGCTTGACTCCCTCTTCTTTGTGGCAACCCCTGAGATATTGGAACCCTGATCTCATGTCACCCCTCATCCTTCTCTTCATTAAACTAGACATATCCAATTCCAGCAACCGTTCCTTATATGTTTTAGCCTCCAGTCCCCTAATCATCTTTGTTGCTCTTCTCTGTACTCTTTCTAGAGTCTCAACATCTTTTTACATCGTGCAGTATTACAATGCCTTACCAAGGCATTACTACTTCACGTGATCTTGATTCTATCCGTCTGTTAATGCAGCCTAGCACATCTTCCACATCTACTGTACCTACTTTGGTTGCCTTGACGTAGAGTCAAGTGATAACTATCAGATCAAATGAGCACTGATTGCTATGATTTCCATTTCTATCATAAAACAATGCCAAAAGGCTATTTCTTAGCAAAGGACCATTTGTTTACCCACTTCAGCAGGCCCTGTGGCAGAAAATTGTAGAAAAAGATACTTGGAAGATTAGCAGCCTTAGAACATGCCTATAGGTAGCCAGTTTCAAAAGTGCTTCACTACACCTTTAAAGAGATATGAACAATTGCATTTTTGGTAAGAGTGAACTTTAGAGAAGGCCAGTTAATAGAATGCAAAATAACAACAGGAAACAATATGACAGCTGATGCAGGCCTCGGGCAAGGGTGAAATATCAGATCATTTCACAGGAATAACTGAACATTCCTAAGGCAAATTTCCAGTAAGAAACACAGAAATGGGCTAATTAAACAGCACCAACATATGCCAAGTTATTTGTAAAGGATTTACAGCCTCATAGGCAGTTCTTTGCCAACCCCATTCTGAGTCATTATTTTGAAGTGGGATGACAGAGATTAGCAGAAATCAGCAATTTAAAAACAGAAGTACAAAGGCATTAGAAAACATGAATCCATTGTCGCGTGCATGAAAGAAAGATACAGCAACATCAGGGAGCACATATCTACACCTCCAATCCAGAGAAGGACAGGCTATCAACCCCATCACAACCTCATTCTGATCCTAAGGTCTGCTGCTGTCCCTCATTACATTTTCATCCCTTGACAATCACCATTCTGGAACATGGATAAGAACACTTCCCAAATTTGGCAAACCAACTCCCAATTTCACCCATTACCTTCTGGGTACAGTTCAAGGTTTTGGTTATCACTTTTGAAGCCCTACAAGGCACAGGGCTAGGTTAGTCCTGGGACTGCCTGGCTCTGAGGGTTTCTGCCTGTCTTTCTAGATCCAACAGGGTGAACACGCTCCAGATCCCTTTAATGAAATAGTGTCATCTAATGGGATCCACAAAACATGCCTTCCATATTTCTGCACCTGCCCTATGAAATCTCTTTCTTATTGAGATCTGGGTTCCAATGCTCTTGGTCTTCCAGAAAGCCATATTAATGGAGCCCACTATGTGAGATAGTCTATTATGAGTTAGTTATACAGTTCCTTTATAATTGCATTAAATTATTTTGAAGCTTTTGTTTTGTTTATATTTAAGGGTTTTATCACATTGTTTTTTCAATTCTATATTGTTGTAAGCTGCTCAGATTTACTTAGTTAAGATGGGTAACCATATATATTTTCTAAGGTAAGCATACATTCATTTATTAGAATTCAGAGAGAAACATTTAGGAATGCAGGTTTTTTAAAATACTTTTGCTAAATTCAAACTGCTAAATCATACTTTAAAAATCATTCAGAAATGTCTCGGACCTTGTGCCAACTCAGAACTTGTTATTAATTAATGAATCCTGGGTTCCTTCAGGCTTATAAGTTACCACTCCTTGAATAGTTGCAGTAGTTCTTGATTAATTCAGTGGATTCCTTATAACTAAGAATCTCAACAATAGCCGCTAGGAACTTTTACAAACATTTACAAAACTAATGCAAAAACAAAATTCACTGAATACAACATATCCAATAGTTTTTGCATTTGAATGATACAAAGCCTGAACTTTGGTTGAAAATATCTGAAGAAAGAAAACTTGGCAATGATGATAATTTTAAACTAAAAATATAAATCTGAATTATGATACAACAGAAACAATCTGAGTCTATTTTATCTGGTGGATGTTGAGAAGGAGTGGAGAAAGTTCCAAGCCCTGTGGCAGACCACAAAATAGCGATTGAGGGCTGGACCTCTCACTCCCTAATCAAATAATAATATTCAGATGTGCAAAGAAGTGTTGCATGGACAAATGACATGACTTTATAGCAACCATATACTGCTTCTTGAAATTACCTATCTAAATTTTTAAACATTTAAACCAAATCATTGCCAATCCAACACTATATCTTAAAAATACTTAAAATATATCTTATATCTTAAATATATTTATATCTCAAATATACTTATATATACTTAAACTGCGATTCTTGACATATTTTGGAACTGGGGCTATCATGACCTTTTTGACCTTAATTTTTTTTAAAAGTCATGCAAAGCTCCAAGTGTACAATTTTATAGCTAAATAATTGTCTTTTCACAAATGCTCAATATTTTTTTCTTCCTTCTTTGTCAGAGAACACATTTACTTGCTTCAATAATTTTATTCCCTAGTACCAGATAAATGTCCTGCCAGAGTTGAAAACTACAGGTGAAAATGGTAGGTATTGAGCAGCTTCTTTTAGAAGCTTTAAAGTTTTAAATACTTTATATTAATGGCTGTTTCTCAGGAAATATTCTTTCCCTTTGGAGAAATATGAAGATCATCAATATTAGTACAGATAGATTGAACAAGAGAAAAATCTATGTTTTCTTAATAAAGTATTGCATGTTCTAGCACAACTTAATATTGTTAATGAGTTCTAAGTAATTCTTTTTATAATTACTCATCTAGATGACATTGGTAGAATTAAATACAACCCCCCTAGGCCCCAGCAATCTTTGGACAGGGTGACAAACAGCCATGCAAAAAATAATAAGAACTTCTGAATCAGTATTCTATCACTTCACACTTAAAAGGACTCCACATACATTCCCAACCCTGGTTATTCCCTTCCTTTCCTGAATCCAATCAGATTTTTTTAAAAAATGACTTTATATTTTTTTAGGCTCATGTTCTTTAGAATTAAAAGTAGATAAAGTATCAGAAAACAATTTGCATTACAGGTAGTCCTCGACTTATGGCTGTAATTGAGCACACAATTAATATCATACATTCTGCTGGTCTTTAAGCAGGTCACCATATGACCATGACTGATTTTATAACCTTTTTTTCAACAGCAACAACAAGCAAAATGCTAAATGAATAACTGTGTGCTGCAAATTCCACATAGGCATCAGAAAGGGCATCCAGCCAGTAAATGCTTAGCTCCTTTCAGTCACCCCAACTTCACCCTGATGCAAGAGGTTACAGGGTCATTAAAAGAAAAAAAGTCAGGAAATGCTACTCTTGTTAAATAAATGCCATGGTCATTTAGGAAACCAATTGCACCTCAAAATCATTTTTTTCCTGCAAATTGGAAGTAAACACAGTTTTTGGCAAAAAATAAATAAATCATAAATTATGATCATGTGAAGAGCAGCCATCCAAACTTCAAAACTACATCATACCTAACTGTGGAAAGATCTATCATACTTTCTGGTCATAATTGAGGACTACCTGTGTATAGTTGGAAAAAAGGGATATTAAATGGACCTGGTATGAAAGAGATTCTATGGTTCAGACTAAAGGGAACTCACAAAAACTGCCGTTGCTTCCATCTACCCAATTGTAAGGCTAGGCCTGCTTGATATATTGTATGACACATATCACAAAATGCTTCTTAATATAGCATTTTGCTTTGCATAAGGAGAAGCATGGACTTGGGTTATATATTTTTGTTGCCCCCACCCACCCAAAAGTGGAGAAAGAAAAACAATGGCAACATTGATTGATCAAGCGGGTGCAGATCATACATATCTGTAGCTTAATTGCCCAAATGCAGCAAATAATCAATTAATTAAACAGTACAGATATCCGTAATGATAATTCACCATTACAATGACTTCTTTCTGTATATTACTTTGGCTTCAGAACCAGTAAGAACTCTCTTGTAATATGATTCCACTAAGTGCTACCAGACTATATTTGGAAAAATTAAGGATACATCCCATACAGCTGAAGTTGGTAAAATACAGTAATAATAATAATAATAATAATAATAATAATAACAACAACAACAACAACAACAACAGCAGCAACAACAACAAGAAGTAACACCAGCTGCCTGTAATTATTGCAAGTTCGCATCCCACCAGCCTCAAGGTTGACTCAGCCTTCCATCCTTCCGAGGTAGGTAAAATGAGGACCCAGATTGTTGGGGGCAATAAGCTGACTTTGTAATAATGCCGCTTGCGGGGGGGAGGGGGGAAGCCCTAACAAGCAGGCATATACATAGAATGAAGGCTACTGCTAAGCACATTTGATTTGTGCTTAGATTGTAAACCGCCCTGAGTCTTCGGAGAAGGGCGGGATATAAATGGGATTAAAATAAAATAAAAATAAAACTAACCTTATGATGAAAAGTTTTTGTCCTTCCCAACTTTCTATTTCTCATAAAAAGACACAAGTATTTTAACAGCTCTCAAGTGATATTCCTGCCCACAGTGAATGCAGAACTACCCTCTTGGTATTCTGTATAAAGGATGATTTTCGTTATTAATATAAATTGGACTCCATTCTTCCTCAGCTCAGTTTCCAGACTGGAGAAAGACCAGAGCATTTTCAGCTCTCACTGAAACTGTTCAATAAAAACATTGAGTCTCTCTTGAAAATCTATTCTTAATAATGTGGCATTATTTCCTATACTTAGGTTTTTGCTTTTGAGATTTTATAAAAATGAATGAAAATATTAATGGAATACTGACGGTTTATTTGCAATGTGACAAATTATAAGTTTTAATTAAAAGGTGAGAATACAAAGGATTCATTTGAATCATGCATTTTTTTTGCTAGGGGTGGAAAATACAATTTAATTTATTTTTACCATTGCATCATGTTTTATTAATTGGATTTCAAAGCATTAGAGCATCTTAATTCTTACTACATCAATTGATGCTGAAAATTTGATTGAGACTGTTCAGATTGCTGAAGTCACACAATGTATCAAACCAAATATGTGTTAACAAAGCACAGAGCTGTTCACATAATGTGTTCTGCCTAATCAAATAAATCATACTGTCTTAGTCAAATAATTTAACAAGACAATGGCTAGGTTACCACAACATATTGAGTTGTCCAATACTATTTTTAGTCAACCACAGAGTTATTTATAAATCCAGCCCTTATATTTCTACTTGTAGATGTAAGATTTTCAGATATGTACCCAGGGAAGAAAAATTGTTTATTATTTTCCTCCCAGAAATTTACTAAAATTTGAAGAATGGAATTCCTTTATATCAGCAGCCCTCAACCTTTCCAGCATAGCGGACTGGCGGAGAGAGAGAGGGAAGGGTTCCAAGAGAGTGACAGGCACAAACATGGAACTTTGCTGCTGCTCGTATAAGTAGAGTTGCGTGTACGCTCACCTGCTGCTTGAGAAGCCCAGTTCCGAACGGGCTGCGGTCCTGTAGTGGACCATGGCCTGGGGATTGGGAACCCCTGCTTATATTTTTATAAACACCAACAAATGTGCAGTGTGAAATTATACAATTATTTATAGATTGTTGTAATTTGCTCTATTATACATTATACAATTATTTGGACTGTTGTAATTTGCTCTATTGAAGATTGTACAGGAAGTGCAATTTGTTCAAGATTCAGTGTGTCTACTGTGCACTCTCAGTACTACTCTCTTCCTTTTCTGCTCTGGGAGTTGCATTGGTTACTAATGTATTTCTATGTCAATTCAAGGTGCTGGTCACCATGTAAAATTCCAGCTTGTTTTGGGGCTCATTTACTTAAGAGATACCTTTCCCAAGTAGATTCTGCCCACTCAACTGGGCAAGTCTTCTTCTATTACAAGGTATGATGGAAGGCAGCAAATTGGCTATTGCTTAAGCTGGAAAACTGGAAAATATAGAAAGCCTGAGCAGACGCCATGTAATTGCAGGTAAAGAAAAGTTATTATTTCTTAGAAAATGGAAGGACACACATCAAATTTCTCAATTTACTTTTTAAAATTTCAATAAGCCTTTTTTAGTAGCAGGACAAAAGTGATATGTTCTATTTAACAAGTTTAGAGAACTATATAAAGATTCCCCCACCAATTCCTTAATATTATTTTTCTTATAATAATAGTATTGCTCTGGATCAGACATGTCAAACACAAGGCCTGGGGGCCGGATCCGGCCTGCAAGGTGGTTTCATGTGGCCCATGAAGCCATCCTGGAAACAGTGAGAAAATGACTCCACTGCCTTGGCCCTGGCCCAGAGACCCTCCTTCTGCCAGAGACCCTCAAATCTGTCCCACTCCAGCCCAGGCCCCCCATAGGCACCCTTGATGCAAACGATGTAGAGCTGGCCATGCCCACCCAGTAGGCCATACACACTCTAGCCACGCCAACCCAGTAGGTCACGCCCACCCTGGCCATACCCACCCGACCCCTTGAGGGCAACCGCAATGCTGATGCAGCCCTCAATGAAATTAAGTTTGACACCCCTGCTCTGGATCATATATGTGGGAAGGAAGGTTTTAGCAAAGAGCTGAGCTGCTGCCCATCTGCCTGTCTCATAAGGGTGCTCAATTATAGAATCCTTTACGGCAATCTGTTGCATTATAAAGAATAAGAATGATTCACTTGGATGCCAATTATCCTTTAGTAATAGTAGTACAGCAAAGCTATGCAGCTTTAAATATTGATAATGTTATTAAATTTATAAAATCTATTTCATAAATTACATACAAAGAAAAAAAAACTGTTATATAACCTGTAGCAGTTAAAGATTGGAAGCTTTCCAATTTAATGAAATCTAAAAGGCAAATTTAAGAAGCTGAAACGCCTGTGCTATTACATGGTAAAAGAATCTTTTCAATTTTTAAAAAGTAGATTGCTGCTGGTAATGGAACTTTTAGTGACATACTTAGATGAAATTATCTTGGCTTTTAAAATGAAGGGATGCCATGGCTCAGTGGTTAGAACGCTGAGTCTTAGACCATTAAAGATCTATGGGTGGCAGTTCAACACACAAATGTCATGAGACAGAATGAGCTCCTGTGACTTGTCCCAACCTGGCAGTTTGAAAGCATGCAAATGCAAGTAGATGAATAGTTGGCACATATAGGCATGCGGGAAGGTAACAGCATACCCTGTTTTGCTGTATGCTTTGTGCTGTGGCATGATGTCATGCCGGTTACATGATTGTGGAAACATCTCCAGACAATGCTGGCTCTTTGGCTTAAGAAACTCAAATTACTAATAACAACAACAACAACAACAACAACTGGACCACCACTTGAACACCACTGGCATTGACAATTCACCATTAGACAATTGCAAAAGGCAGCCTTACTAGGAACTGCTTCCATCCTGTGACGATATCTGTAATATCATCAAACATCCACATCTGCCTATCCCACGTCCTTGGTAAGGAGGCAATAGGTAGACAAAAATGCCAAACCTAGTCTGAACATCTGGCTGACTGTGCAATGATCAATAATAATAATAATAATAATAATAATAATAATAATAATAATAATAATAATAATAATAA
>JAKJMR010012690.1:0-17114 GCA_024449315.1 Daboia siamensis | reverse complement strand
ATTATTATTATTATTATTATTATTATTATTATTATTATTATTATTATCAAAATTCAGACACTTGGCAACTGACTCATATTTATGACCGTTGCAGTGTCTCAAGAGTCATATGATCACTTTTTGAAACCTTCTGACAAAGTCAGTGGGGAAGCCAGATTCATGTAACAATCTTGTTACTAACTTAATAACTGCAGTGATTCACTTAAGAACTGTAACACGAAAGGTCATAAAACAGGGCAAAACTCACTTAACAAATGTCTCTCATAGCAACAGAAATTTGGGGCTCAAAAACTACCTGTATAAACAGCCATAGAGTAAACTTTATCTGTCTAGTTTTAGTAATAAAATTTAGTAGTTAACATCTTATCATTTACCTATTTGGCTCTAAAGTTAGCTTTCAGTATTTTTAAATACTTTATATATATTGACATCATAAATAAATATTTCAGTCTAGCATCTAGATTTTTATTTTATATTTTCAAAACCAATTAAGGAGAAGGAGTTACCCCCAAAAGAAGCCACCTTTAAATGGTCTTACCCTGTATCGCTCTTAAGGGACTCTTTCCTGGTTCTCACTTTCCTTTATACAACTATATTGTACATGACAATCCTTTTAGATGCACTTCATCTTATTCTGAAGCCTAGTAACTTATTTTCAGGCATGCTTGTAGTCCTGTTTTGTTTTCATCCCAGAATGTTTGGTTAGTTAGCCCTCTCATTCTTGTGGACGCCACAGAAGTTAGCTGTTTATGTGTTGGTCAGGGGCTCTTTCCTCTGGGATTTGATAACTGAGGCAAAAATATCAATTTCTGGATTCCAGTTGGAAACCTACTTCAGCTTACATAGAAAAAGAAATATTCAGTCACTTCCCAGGACCAGGACCACACATATTTGCACACATGGGAGATCCTCATTAATGTTGATCCCAGTCACTTCACTCTCTCTGTTAGAGATCAGGAGTGGGATTGTGCTTTGGAGATAAGAATGAGATCCTCTAAAATTTTCCCATGCTTGTCAGCATTGACAAAGCTTTATCAAAACAATCTAAGTGTTCTTGGGATAATGTTACTGCTCGTAGCCTGCTAGGAAGGTGTGAGGCTGAATCCATCAGGGTAGGAAATAAGGAGTCTGAGATCAAACAAGACTGTTATGAAAACACTATGTAGGTGCCTTCGCCTTCAAAGGTTGACAAACATGGGTGAAAAATCCATTACTGTATAAAGGAGGGAGAAAGACATGTAAATATGGCTAGAGTTTGCAGTAGCTAATCATAGTCATTATGAGAGCATCTTTCACATCTGTAATAATAGCAGCATCTGAACTCTGACCTTGAATTTGTTGAGTTCATGAGAGATTTATTGCTAGGCCTGGGGTGAAGCTCTGACGGAAGCAGAGAGGGATTAATACTGCACCCTTCAACCAAGCTTAGCTGTTGAAGGCATCATTTAACCCTCTTTTGCAGCAGACTTATGTGTAGTGGACACAGTGCTGGAACCATTGCCTTGAAGTGTATATATGTATGAATGGAAGATTGATGAGTTCTTGTATTGTAAAAGTGAGTTAAATAAAGCCTGTTTCATGTGATGCCCTCTTGACGTATGTTGGAGTTTCCATAGTTACACAGCATTTTTTCTGCACCGCTGCCAATTGTCGAAGAGACTGCTTCCTCACAAACTTGCCCTCTGGTACCTCACCCTGGTGAGTGATTTGTTCCATAGTCTGGCTAGCTGGGTGTAACTTTGGACAGATTTCTTGTGGTCCCAAAGTCTTCATTTTTCCATGCTCCATTTTAGATGTAAAATGGCCTACAACGGTTGTGGTAGTTCAGAAATGCACATTTGTGTTGCGTATCTGTATGTATCTTTCATATTATACTACTATATTCTCTGCTAGTGTTTTATCATGGATTTCTGTGGTTGGAATACAAGCTGGTGCAAATACTGGCGGTCAGCAGTGCAGAATCCATTACTGTTTACATTCATATCTATCCACTGTCAATTAATGTGCTTCCTCAGTGGATATTTTTGTCCGCAACATAGACATTATTAATGAACTGTATGTATAGCAAGAAGGCTTAGGCAAAACCATGGCTCTATATTAGTTAAAATGCCTTTGCAAAGCTTGGGTTTTTCTTAAGGCCATTTGAATCAGAATTCTGCAGACCTAACAGAACCAGACTGAGGTCTCTGTTTATTGGTTGTTTCTTGCAACACAGTCAATGGAATCTTTAAGCAGCTTGAAGGTTAACAGATGTATTATGGCATAAACTTAATTGACTGCAATCCATTGCAACAAAAAGTTGTAATGAAGTGGGCTGTTACTTAATTATTATTTCAATTTATGCTGTTCATTTCTAAAATAGTGGATAAACTTATTGAATTTCATCAATACCATGTATGCTCATGGTGAAATTTCAGCTGCCAAAATACACTAAAAAAATCAGGTTTTGTAGTACTTTTGCAATAATCTAGCAGGTTCCATCAAATAAAAATACCATCTCTCTGAATTTAAGAAGCATGCCTTCTCTGTATCAGTACCTTCCTTCCCTCTGCAATGAGATTCTCTCCTCAAATTTGAACAGCTCACATCCTAACTGGTATTTTGAAAAGCCTTATTTTTATTATTATTGGTCTCACATCAGCAAGATGTTAAGACACAAATTTGTCATTTTTGTCCACCTATCAAGTCTTTCCCAAAGACCTGGAATAGGCAGCTGTTGTTGCTTAATAATATTAAAGATAACATAGGAAATAAGCTGTTCCTGGTAAAGCTGCCTTTTGCAATTTATTGATGGTGGTTTTGTCAATGTTTATGGTGTTCAAATGGTGCTCCAGATGTTGTATTACTATTGGTGTTATCCTAGAATTAAGGAGGAATTTCCTGACAGTTGGAACAATTAACCAGTGGAACAACTTGCCTCTAGAAGTTGTAGGTGCTCCAACACTGGAGATTTTTAAGAAGAGATTGAACAACCACGTGTCTGGAATGGTATAGGGCCTCCTGCTTGTGCAGGAGACCTCCAAGGTCCCTTCCGACTCTTGTTATTTTGTTATTCTTTCTGCTTTCACAGTTCTTGTATTTCTATTTGCAGGTCTATATACTGTATTTGTATATTTTTCCCCAGTTTTTTCTTTCCTGTTTCGTTGTCTCCAGTTATTGCCATGTCCAATGCCCAGACTTACTTGTCTTGCTCATCAACAATTTTTAAAGCCTGCAGTATTACTAGGTAGGTGTTTGTCTTTTTTGAATTCTGAAGTCCCAGATCCCTTTGGCTTCTTCATTTCATTACTTTGTCTATTTTGTGATCTCATCAGCTCTTGCTTGCAGGCAAATGGTATTTTTTGCAGATCTTCCAAATGCACCATTGTTGCTGCTTTGTCATGCCATGGTTAGGTGGTCCATTGTTTCTTCAGCTTCTTTGCAGTGTGGTATTTGCTGTCTTATGCTGCCTTCTTGATTCTGACTTTGTATGTGTTTGTTCTTAAGGCTTGGTCTTTTACATCCAGAATTAGCCACTCTGTCTCTTTCTTCAATTTTCCTGCTCTTAGCCATTTACAGGTCTTGTTGTCTACTTTGTCTGTTTGTTTTTTTAATTTACTGACCATATAATACTTTGTCTTGTCACGTCTGTTTTCTCTATTTGATCTTTCTTGTAAAACAGTTTGATTCACAGAGTTCTCTCCAGTATTCAGTCAGCCTTCATAGTACATCGGATTCAGTGCAGCTTGCTCATTGTCCTTTGGATATTCTTCTGTGACTTTGTTCTTCTTCAGCTCTCTGGTATACTGTACTTGTACTTGCATTCACCTATTTTCCTTGGCAAATAGAGTCTGTCAACATTACTGCTGATGAAAGGCATGTTTCATTGTCATCATTTTTCTTGTCTTTCTGTGCAGGGTTTTTAATTCTATTTGAGTGCATACACTATTCCAGCTGTGTTTTGAACAAGATGCTGTTGGACTGCATCAGCTACCGCATTAGTTAGCAATTTGAAATTTGTTGGTAAGCAGGTAATTGGCCTGAAATTGCATGGTGCTGCCCCATTTTGTTTCTTTATTATGGTTCATTGCAAAATCAGCCAGATGTTCACACTGGATTTAGCATTTTGTCTGCCTATCAAGGACCTTTTTATGATTATGTTAATTTTTATGGTGTTAGAGATATTGTTGCAGGATATAAACTGTTCCAAGTAAAGCTGCCTTTTGCAATTGATCGATGGTGAATTTGTCAATGTTGATTGTGTTCAAGTGGTGCTCCAGTTGTTTTGTGGTGGCTCCCAAAGCACCTATTACAGTACTATGTTTATTATTTTTATTATAGCAAAGACAAAGCTTACATTCAAGGAACATCATAGAATATGTGTTTTCTGTAGGAAATGCTGTGTTTCATCTCAAAACAATTGATATCCCTCATCACAATATTTGTTGCTGTTCTAAAAAGGTGAACTCTATCCCTTCAGCTTGAACATTGCTGGCAGCTTCAAGATACCATTATTTTTTATGATTATGTTTATAAACATTTTGTTGTATATCCTTGGTGCTTGTATACTGTTCCCCTTCTTTTAGAGCAAGGTCAAGGAGACAGAATAGGGAGAAGGAAGCTGGGTTTGAGATTGGACTTTTAAACAAAATTAAGGCCAGATATAAAGAAAATCTGGTAACCCATGTTTTCTACTTTGCACAGACTATCCAATAATAGTGTGCAAAATGTTTTGGGGTCCAAATATTTTGACTTCAGAAGTCTTATTACCATTTCATCAAAAGTGGTGCAGTGTTGGAATGAGCCATTCGAACATCTGTTGTGCAGTTGGAGTATCTTTTCTCAATCAGAAGGGGTCATTTGGGGTCAGAAACTTTGACCTCAAAACATTTATGAATGCTTCTGCCATACCATCATATTTGAAAAGAATTAAAATAATCAAGAACACACATGTTTTTCAGTCTCAACTGCTTTTACATGTTTTAGTAGTCCTGATGTTAATTGGAATATTACTACATTTGTGTGGGGAGTGCTGAAGTGCTTCCAGGTTAAATTCCATTTGAATAGACAATCATGAACATCAAATGTTGGCATGCATTTGATGTTTGTGACTGTAATACTTTGTGTAGTCTTCAAATGGAATTAGCATGTTTTTCTCTACCTGAATGCATTTGCACATTAGGTTTTGAAGGGTCTCTGGTCTTTCATGGTCAGTCAGGATAGGGAGAGTTTCCATCTTCCTATGTTTTGCTCTGTAGGTTGCCTTGGCCATTTCTGTGACAGTATTGTGAGTGCAAAGGAATGCTCATGAGTACTTGAATGATTACCTGGCTGGGCATCTACCCAACAGCTGTGGATAAAAGCTCTGGTTTCCTTCTTTGTTTTAATGAATTGTTTCTAAACAGAGAATTTTAAAGTTGCAACTTCCTTACTTCACAAACTAAAATCTTTGGTGAAAGAATAGGCATTATTCTCTTCTAACTCTCCTTCCCTCACCCTGTAAATGCTTCTAGTCATACAGTATAATCCTTTTCATCCTTTAGAATTACAAAGAGAAAGCTGGAACCTCATCAACATCTGTTTTTTTCTGCCGATTGCATCAACCTCATTCTCTTCCAAACTAATTTTCACTGTAATGATGGATTATGTTTGTCATACGTGATAGAAATCTGGTGTTTGAATTTTGGTTCTGCCCGCTTTTTCTCCTTCTTCTCCCCAACCCGTCCACCATCCTCATTTCTTTTTCTTTTTTTAAGTAATAATAAAACCAGTTCTCTTGCTTAAGACTTGAGAAGTAAAAAAAAAAATCTGAAGCTGAAGCTCAACTTGCACAAGAAAAACTGCTCTTTAATTTTGGGATTGTCTGATGAGACTTGCGTCTTAGCGATTTATTTGTTGTTCCTTCTCTTTTAACGATGCTGCAGTCGTAACACACTGTTTTGCTAAATGTTGTGTAAAAAGTAAATTGTGCCACAACAGATGTTGGTATTTGGGTGGCTGTCTGTGCAACAGGGTGATGGCCACAGTCATCTCTGTCAGCTGTCTTCAGGCTCCACAGGCCTGCTGTGTGGTTACTTTGGTGTGTAAAAACAGCTCATTTCACAACTGGGGAACTTTAGCATTATGCTTGGCATGAAGCCATTCTGCTGAGTTTAACACAAGTGTTTATCCAGCAATTTTCTTAACACTGGTAGATCCACAATAATGTGAATTAAACTTCAATAAGGAAGTGAAGAGAATGAGAGTAAAAGCTGTTTCTTTCTTGTGTGCTTGCTTGTTTTGCATCTCGTTGTTGTTTTTTCAAGAAAACTGGTCCCAGTGTAGAATCTTTTCTTTTTGTTTGTTTATTGGGAAACAATCCTATACACCGTTGGCACAGCCTGCAGCCTTGAGGCTTCCATTGTAGCTCCTGACACTCCCCAGATTCTGGTGCATACCCATAACAAATGTCCACACCTCCACTATCTCTTTATGTGAAATGTAGGCAGGAATGGGAAAGCATGAGCATGGAAAATGATTATATTTGAAACCATCACATTTGGCTTTGGTTGTCTATGTGGAAGCCTTTTGAAAATAAATTATCAATTTAAATAATTTAATTATAAATATTTTAACTTTGGGAGGAAATCAGCTTTGAAGTGGGCATTGGCTTGAGAAAATAAATTGAAACACTAAACAACTTTTTCCACTAAATTGTGCCCAACTGTGGTTCTAAAATTCTTGTTTAAATATTAGGCTACACTTTTTAGCAAGATTTGATTGAGCCTTTCAATTTAATTGCTAAACTTTCATTGGAATAATTGATGGCACCCTCCTCTATTGGCCCTTGGGTTTCCTGTTGCTAAGCTTGAGGTTGGAATGTCTGCTTATTTTGCATCTGTCATTTGCAGATCTCTCATGCTAGCATGAATGACCTTAAGAATTGCTTTGATGAATGCCCAGTATGTGACTCGGTTAAGCTAGTTTGTCCATTAAGTTGACTGCAAGAGAGTTTTCCCATTCTTCAAATGATTCTGTACTCCCATCAGCCCCATCTGAAGTTGATGGGAATTAGGATTTAATTACAACCAGTCATTACCTAAGTGATCTTATGAGAGATACCTTTTTGCTATATGAAATCCTGGTGTCTTCCTGGGTACCTGTGATATTGTACCGTATCTTCCCCTTGTTAGATGCTGAGCAAACGAAAATTGCAGGGATGGAGAAAGTACTTAAAATGAGCATCTCCTTCTGTAGAGAGATATGAAGGCTGCTAATGGGTTTAAAAGCATTAGAACAGACATGTCAAACACAAGGCCCGGGGGCCGGATCCGGCCCTTGAAGTGGTTTCATGCGGCCCGCGAAGCCATCCTGGAAACAGTGAGGGAACGGCCCCCACTGCCTTGGCCCTGGCCCAGAGACCCTCCTTCTGCCAGAGACCCCCAGATCTGTCCCACTCCTGCCCGGGCCCCCATAGGCACCCTTGATGCCAACGATGTAGAGCTGGCCATGCCCACCCAGTAGGCCATATGCACTCTAGCCACGCCCACCCAGTAGGCCACGCCCACCCTGGCCACTCCCACCCGGCCCCCTGAGGGCAACCGCAATGCTGATGCGGCCCTCAGTGAAATTGAGTTTGACACCCCTGCATTAGAATATCAAAGAAAAATAACAGAAAAAGATTAAATAATACATTTATTAATGTATATTTGATTTAGATGGGTGTCCATCTCACCATGGCAACTCTGAGCTTTACAAGACCAAATATAGATAGAAAAATAAAAATAAAAACCTATAATTAAAAAAGCATAAAATAGTAATTAAGCATAGCCTATCAACAGTAAATTAACAAAACCTCCTGACCTTTGTACCAGAAAAACTGTCAGATCTTAAGATCTTTCTGAAAGATCAACAGGGTTAGGGCTTATCTGTGACAGAAAAGGTCCATTTCTTGGGTCCCTTTAGATGAGTATGCTTACTCAACCCGGGGGCCATGCCTCTCCTGCTTAGACCCGAGGGGGGCAGAAAGGGTAGGGGAGAAAGGGTAGGGGAGGTCTGCCAAATATATTTTGGTGAGCGGGAGCGGAGTCATCAGATAGCAGATTTAAAATTCTATAATAATGCAGTGTTTTTCAACTTTACCACCCTTTAAGCTGTGTTTTCCTTAACTCCCAGAATTCCCCAGCCAGCCATGCTACATGTGCTGGCTGGAAAATTCTAGGAGTTAAATTCCACATAGCTTAAAGTTGAAGAAGTTGAGAAACATTGCAGCATTGAACTCCTCCATCTTTACCAAGTCATCCCATAAGACTTCTTGAGTTATAGATGTCCTTAGTGCTGCTAGTTAACTGTACTGTATGGACAGGAGGAATTTTCTAAAGAAATAAAAAGAGTCCTTGGTGATTGAATTTTCATTTCCCAGAGATGAGTGTGGTCTTCTATACCACGCACCAAAGTTATACACAACTAGCACAGTTCTCTGTGCTCTCATTAGCCAAATTCTTGCTGCGGTCAGCAGAGAGGTTTCCATTCATTCTTTTTCCTCTTTGTGCTTCCCAGAAATATGGGAGAGCTGATGTTTAAAGGAAGGAATGCTATATATTCATGGCTTCTGGTCCCAGCAGTGGCAGCAGGTGCTGCCAGAAAAATGACATCATATGTGTGTGTGTGTGTGCGCGCGTGCAGAGGAGGGGGGCTCTCCTTACATTCATTCTCTCTTCCTTTTTCACTATCCAGAGCAGGAATTGTGGTGCAACTGATCCCAGCTGGAGAACATCTTAGTCAATCTCAATTAGGCTTATTTTCTTCCCCACTCCCCAACACCCTTCCCTCCACTGCCTTGAAGTTGCTGGCACCAGTGAGATTCTCCAGGGTGGCCTCTGCCAGCTTGACCTTTACACAGCAGCAGCAGCAGCAGTAGTAGCAGTAAGACTTCAGCAGCTGCAATGGGGGAAGGCAGGAACTGATCAGAAGCAATGAAAAGTTGGGGAGGGGAAGAATTGAGGTACATAGCTGCAACACTTTTTTTTCCCCTCTTGCCTTTCCTTTAGCCTTGAAAAACTCCCAGCATTTAGTCTGTTTCATGTATTCAGTTTATAACATGGGTATTTTATTAGTAATTAGTAATTTACCCATGAATTATTAGCAATTCTACAGCAGAGATCTCCAACCCCTGGTCCATGGCATGCCAGAATTTGGTCGGCGCAAACAAGCAAAGCCCCATCCATGGGATGCAGGTAGTACATGAAACCATGCCTTCTCCAGTCCATTGAAAAACCTCTCTCCATGGAACCGGTGCCTAGTGCCCAAAAGGTTGGGGGTCTCTGTTCTACAGTATTGGCAAAAACAGCTTGAAAGTATCAGTTGATATAAGTGGGGGTCAATACAGGAATTTATTAAGTGTTAATATTCCACATGATATTGGTCTTACGTAGCAACTTTATGTTGGATCTTCTTTGATTCATGGGATATGCATCAAGATGAAATACATATGGGCAAGTAGTATAACTGTCATGTGTTCTCCCAGTTTGACACCAGTCAGAATTTGTGTAGCATCAGCAAACTGATTTCATAAGAGCAAGCCTCACCAAATCATTTCTGCTCAAAGCTGTGTGCAACTTAAATTTGGATGCATGGGTGGGGAAAAGCATTTTAAGAGTATAATGGATAACTGCAATTAAACATTTTAGCTCTGCAAACATAACTCGAGACTTCTTCCCCCAGATAACAATCAGTTGTAACTTCCAATAAAGCATAACCAGATTATAGTATTCTGCCTTACCCTGATGTCTTAATATCTTGGAATGTGACACTTAGATCATTTTTCAAAATAACAAAAATGGAGAGCTATTAAAGCTTTTTTTTTTTTTTTTAAAGAAGTTTGCGTTTAATACGATTTCATTTGCATTTTTTCCATCAGAGGCAGCTGTAGTTTGAGAAGCAGTTTGAGTAAGCTGTGCCAAAGAAAAGCATCAGGGATTTTCTATGCTGATTAATTCTCTTTTGCTCCTCTGGGAATATCTTGCATTAGTGAAAATTAATTGCTGTAAGCAATGCAGTGGAAGGCTTGTTTGCTTGTTTGTTTGGACCCGCTAAATTATCTTTTCCCAGCCTTTCGCCTTCCAGGTGTGCTAGCTAGACTACCATGGCCACGCTGGTTGAGTAGTCCAGTGCATTCAGAGAGTGCCAAAAAAAATATTAAGAAAAAATAAAAACCAAAACCTAAGCACACTACTTAGATATGTCTTCAGTTTGGTACAAAACAAAGATTTGATTTTAAGACCAGTTGAATTAGAATGGGGAACCTATGCTTTGTGTTTTCCTCACCTCTCTCTCAAACATAAAACTTCAATGTGAAGAATCCATATTTAATTAATTTTTTTTACTTTAATTAGGTAATTTCTACAGAGCTTTTCCTTGCAATTTAAATTCTATAACTATTAATCATAAGGTGTTTTCAAAATTCCTGAAGTTTTGTAATTCTCTATAAAATGTCTTTGTGGTTCTGTAGAAAACACTTGTGACTTTTTTTCTCTTGTGCATTGAAACTTGTTCCTCTGCTGTAAAAGGGAGAAATAACAGAATAACAGAGTTGGAAGTGACCTTGGAGGTCTTCTAGTCCAATCCTCAGATCAAGCAGGAGAGACCCTGTACCATTTCAGACAAATGGCTGTCCAGTCTTTTCTTAAAAAGGTCTAGTGATGGAGCATTCACAACTTCTGGAGGCAAGCCGTTCCATTGATTTACAGTATTGTTCTTAGTCAGGAAATTTCCCCTTTGTTCTAGGTTTTCTCTTTCCTTGATAACATTACTTCTTGATGTTAGGAATTATGAAAAATTAAAACCTGTCACATCTGGAGGTCTCCAGTGTGAAGGTTAGTCTAATCAACCGGCCATTTATTCCATTCTGATGTGCAGATGTGTGCTGGTAGCAGACAGATAAAATCCTCTGTTTTTTAATGAGGTTGTTTTCAGATACAGTGCAAAACCTTTTCTCCTCCCATCTGTCCTTTATATGAATGTTGCTCTAAACATGAGACTATTTAATCATTCCTTACACTCCCCGCCCTCAAATTCCCTGAAGATACGATAATGAAGCAGGTGCCAAATATATTGTTAGTTTTCTGCTGGCCGTGAGAAACAGCAGTCAATTCAGAGTAGTGCACGAAGCAGAGACCACTCTTAACCTGTTGCCATTCCTGTCAATCATTGCCATGTAGGTTGAACTGCAGGAGGGAGGGGGAGATTGAGAGAGGGGTTGGGGTTCTTTCCATAGTAGCCCGTGGAAGGAGGCGGAGGCAGATCCATGTTGCTGTTAATTGGCCTTCCTCAGAATACGGCTGCTGTCAGAACAGGCTTCCATATATGGTCAGTGAAAGCTAAGCTGCCAGAGCAAGGGGTTTGGGTGCAGACCGTCTGCTGACTCGGGCTTGACCTCTCCTATTGGGGAGCATCCTCCACCAGAGTCTCTCTGGGCTGATTGAAATGCAGAGCACAGTCCAGTCTCCTGCAGCTGTCTGTTGGAGGCAGAGTCTGAATGTGCATCCTAAAGAGTGACTGGGCATGGAAAAACAACAAAATAATCTGCAGGATTGTTGCTTTTGTGTGCCTCTCCTCAAGGGGCAACCCAGATCTCTTCATCTCCTCAAAAGCATATTTGCGGCAACATTAGCATATTTTGGGTTTTGCACTCACATTCTCTTCCCCCCCCCCCCATCCTTTTCTCTCTCCCTTTCCGCCCCATCCCACAAAGTTCTGTTGAATAGATTCCTCAACTGGAATTTCTCTGTCTTTTTCCAGCTGCTCCAATAACCTCCTAAAAGGGGCAATGAGCTTATATGCACATTCTAGAGCTTCTAGGATAGGCAGTTAAACGTGGACATGTGAGGGTGAGTGGATTTTTTTAAAACCTGAAAATAGTTGTTTTGCAGCTAAGAAACCTGATCTGGGAACTAGAAGCCTCTAGTTCTGATCTGCTCTCTGCTGTGAATGAAGGGCCCGGCTTAGTCATAAAAGTAACAGCCAAGTTGAAGAAAGGGTCTGATTCAGCTTTTCCCAACCTGGTTCCTTCCAGCTGTGAAGACTACCACACCTGGATGTCACTACAGTGTGGGAGGCTTATCTAATTCTTACATTTGAAAGAGATAAGTGCAAGGACTTGATCTCTGTCATCCTTGCCTCTCTACAGTCCATTCCTTGGAATGTCTTCCACACAGCCAACTGGAATCAAACCATCCTGTGATGATGAGCATTAGAGGGGGGCTGTTCACACTATTTTTACTGCACATGTTAATGCAAATCCTAGAATTCCTTTTCTGCCCAAGTGCATAAGTTCTCTTGCACAGAATACTTATAAAATGGAATGAGAGCTTCACTTCAGTCAGCATCCAAGTTCCCATTGTAGAAAACCAAACACTTCAGGGATGTGGCCTTCTCCAACTGCCCAGCAATTATCCCCCTTCAAAGTAGTGGTGAATCTGGAACTGAAACACCGGTTACATTACCAGATCCATATTTCCTATATAATGCAGCTTGGTTAAGAACATGACTCCAGCATTACTTCTTTTGTAATTTAAAGCAAACACAGAACTTTCTTAATAGAATACGTTATGCCCTTTTTAATTAAAGAAGTTATTATTTTAGTAATTTTATGATTCTAGAATTAATATACAAACTAGTACCATTTATTTCTTTGTTCTTTTGTCATTAGGCTTCAAATGTATATATGTCTAACTATATCAGAAATTATGGGCAAGGTCTGAATTGTAGTTTGACATTATGCTTCTTCATATCTATCTGTGTTGTATTATTCTAAGACAGGGGTCTTCAAACTTGGCCCTTTTATGACTTGTGGACTTCAGCTCCCAGAAGTCTTCAGCCAGGCACACTGGCTGAGGAATTCTGGGAGCTGAAGTCCACAAGTCATAAAAGGGCCAAGTTTGAAGACCCCTGTTCTAAGAGGTTTTGAAAAGGCATGCACAGGAACTTCCAAGTCTTGCTGATTTTAAATGTTGTTTGTGAATCAATCTGTGTTCAGGTTTGTTCATAAGTTTTAGTTTCCCACAATCTATATGCAAAATAAACTTAAATTGAAATAATAAGAAACTTATCTCCAATTTGTACTGGAATTAGTATTTGAAGATTCCATGGATTTCTGGATTCAATCATTTGAATCCTATATATCAGAGGTATCCAACTTTTCCAGACTGGCAGAAGGGGCAGCAGCAGCAGGATATGTGCGGAAGAGAGGGGATGTTTTCATGTGTGTGTGCATGCCGCTTTCACAAATGCAGCTGTGCCCACTTGCACTTGCCCACCTCTTCTGTGGCCTGGTTCCAAAAGGGCTGCGGCCTGGCACTTGGTTGTGCCCAGGGGTTGGGGACCCCTGCTATACATGAATGCAATACAAACAGTTTGTAACTGTGATATCTCAGACAGGAACACATACCAGAGAGCAAATAGCAACTTTCACATTTATACTGACTGTCACTTAGCATTTATATAGCACCTTTTTTCTGAATCCTCTGGTTCACACAATAGTAAATGCAACCATGTAAAAAGTCTAATATTATGCATGTATTTATTAGGACAGGGGATGGGATCAGTCTTGCCTAAAGCAGCTCAGTATATTTCAAGATATTGTTGAGATTTGAACTTAGAGAACCTTAACAGAAAATTCTAGCTATTCTTGATGGGTGAGTATGCCAAACCAACATGCCTGCATAGAATTACTGTGCAGAGGTGTGCAAAACATTTTGCACCTGAATAGTTGTAACTGATGTGTCCTTTTTCCAACCTTGAAACATTTTGCAGACTTCTATGGGAGGGTTGCAACATTTAGACTTTACAATGCTGTGCAGACTATTGGTGCTTTAAACTGCTGATTTTTTTTTAAAAAAAGTCCTCTAAGATAGTGATAATATGGTTGTTAAGTTGCTATTTCTTAATTGCAGTCTGCTATAAATTGGAGACTGATGTTCAAATAAGCTTGATGCGTCAAGAAGCTTGCAGCAGTTGGTAAATAAAGATGGATTTTCTTTTGTTCTGCTGGTGCCTTGCTCTTCATTATTCTCTACTTACTTCCCAGGGAGTGGCAGCTGTTTCTGATGTTCAGCACTCCATCAGTTGTAGACAGCTCCCAATTTGGTGAATACACTGGTGGAAAGTTGGGTGAAAGAGATCATAATGCAGCTCTCTGCAGAATTAACTTTTCATGAAACAAAAGGGTTTCCTGTTCTGAAATATTTAAAAGCATATACTCTATTTTTGTTGATTTTTTTAAAAAAAAGATCATTCACTAGGGGAGCTTTTTTGGGTTGGCATTGTAAGATGGTACAAATGTGAAATTTTAATGTGCTGTTCATGTGGGTTTGATACAACAATGGACATGAAGTCTTTACATGAAAAGCCATTGTACAATTGTGCTCATTATCTGCAAGCTGCTTTGGGGCAACCGATGGAAGAGTTTAAATTGTCTTCTTAAAAGCAGGCAGTTTGGAAGAGGAAGAGATTTCAAAGAAAGCATTTTATAATCTTAAATTATTAATCCAAGTATCTTTGTTTAGTTAACCTTTTGTTTGAGAACTTAAGCAAAGGTGTTACAGAACTCTGAATCATTCAATAAAATTGTACTTAGTAAACTGTTCACCTTATCTGGTAGTTTATTTATAATATGACTTTTTTAATTAGATGTAAAATAATCAGAACTATTTCATCAACCAATAGAACTGGCTTTTTTTTTACTATTTGGAGATTTAATGACTGGCTACAAGCCTTTTTGCTTTCCCTAGTCCTTTTGTTTTTCATAATAATAGCACTAATGTTGTAGTTGTAGAGTGTTTTTGTAACGACTATTTTTTGTAATTTTATTATATGCCACCCACAGTCATGTTTCTGTGAGATGGGTGGCATATAAATATAAATAAATAAATAAATCATCCTTCATATTTTTCCTCAAAGCCTTCCTCCTGCATATTGCCTCAGGCTTACTCTGGTTACAAGAATTTAATATATAAATGTACATAATTGTATACATTTAAGAGAAACATAGCTTTGTATGTTTTCCCATATGTCTATTTACTATATAAATTTCCATGTGCCTGTACTGTATGCTTAGACTCTTAGAGCATGTACACATGCCTTTGCAATTTTAAATTATTCAAAGATCATTTCTGTTGATTGGGTCTAAGTAATCTCAAATCCTATGGAATAACATCTATCTTACATATTTTGATAGCTGGGACCGGTAGATATAAGCACATAGGCACAAACTATCCAATGTTAAGTAACTCCTTCCTTTCTAGTCTCTTCATTTTGTGATGGGAAAATTAAGAAAAACAATGGTTTAGGCACAGGACAATGTATACTGATTGTATAATGGCAATCACATGACTGAGGGACACTTTAAATGTCATATATACAGTAAGTGCCTTGGTTGCAAAGTTAGTTTTCAGTATTGCCACAACTTTGAATGGTTGCATGAGGGAGTTGGGAAGCAAGGTCTACCTGTATTTATAATAGTTTCATTGATTTCTATAGCAGAACTAACTTTGTCTTTAAATCCATTGGAATTCAACAGATTTTAAATTACTTAACATAGAGGTCCCCAACCTTTTGGGCACCAGGGACTGTTTCTGTGAAGAAAGGTTTTTCTGTGGACTGGAGAGCGCATGGTTTTGTGTGCTGCCTGCATCCCATGGATGGGGCTTTGCTTGTTTGTGCGGACTGGTTGCCTGGCATGCCGCGGTCCAGTACTGGTCCATGGACCGGAGGTTGGGGATGTCTGACTTAACGCTATTGGATTGTATTCAGAAAATGTATTTGCACTTAGATTTTAATGCATTTTCCTAGTCATGGAATATTCATTTTATGTCTAAGTGAATAAAGTAGGCAATTATATCAGGGCTATTATAAAAATAGACTGGGGCTCTGTATTAGAATTAATGCTATTCATCTAAAACCCAGAGAGCTGAATCAGTGAAGGCAATACAAGTTAAACATCAGGCAGTGCCCTGCCTTTCAAATAATACATTTTATTTCCTCGTTATTGCTAATGTGAGAATCTTAACAATCGAGGATAATAGCATCCAGATTTAGAATATCTCCCTGCTTAATGTGGCACTTTTGTTTGGTTGGAGGAGTAAAGATATAAAATGTGATTGATGGATACAGTACTATATATATCTATGCGTACCTGTCTGATATTCATCAAAGCTTTTCACTATATGTATGGATGCTTTGAGTAAACATTGATTAACTGTTGATGTGAAACTGTTCTTGAAGCATGAAAATCTGCCATTTTCTAGATGTGACTTGCTTATCTTGTTAAGTTACATTTTCTCTGTTGAGGCAGCACATCAGAGTGTTAAGCAGAGACCATCACCCAACTAATGCATTTTAAAGAGAACTTGGGGAGGAATCTAAGATCTTCTGAATGCAAAGTTTGTGCTGAACCATTCAGCCATGATCATTCCCCTAATGTAAACTCAACTTTTGAATCATTTTCCGGGATGTGAAAAAAAATTAGCCTCACTCACCATATTGACGTTTCATGTAAAGCAGCAAAATGTCCTTTTTGTCCTGATATTTTTGTGTGGTGAAATTACTTTGTGAATGTATAAAGACAAAAGGGGGAAAGAAACTGGCCAACATATTCATCCTATAGCCCTTACAATATAGTGGCTCAAATTCAAAGATGTGGTATGTGTGTCTGGGGAAGAGTTACTCATAAAACTCAGCTGCTGGTTTTAAAATTAATAGCTTTTTCTTTGGTTTGGTTTTGCCTTGTTTTTCCTTCCTTCGGCAGTAAGAACATGCTGCATTGAAGGTAGACAGCAGACCACTCATTATATAATTAAGCTTGCTGAAACAGCCTTATGTTATTACATCAGCCTTCCCTAAGCCAGAGTACTTCCGACTTTAGTCCCCATAACCTCCTGTCATTGTGGCAGTGTTGACTTAGAATTAGTGGAAATAAAATTCAACTAACCTGGACATCAGGTTCCAGAGGATTGTCAAAATAAAGATGTTGAGACTCTAGAAAGGGTACAGAGAAGAGCAACAAAGATGATTAGGGGGCTGGAGGCCAAAACATATAGGGAACGGTTGCTGGAATTGGGTATGTGTAGTTTAACGAAGAGAAGAGTGAGGGGTGACAT
>JAKJMR010012668.1:0-13216 GCA_024449315.1 Daboia siamensis | reverse complement strand
TAAAAACAATTGCGGACAAAACTTTATCCTTTTCTTGAATATCTTCTGCATATTCCACCAAATTTTAATCCAAAATGGTTTGATCTTTTTGCAAGTCCACCATATATGAAAATACGTTGCATCTTCGCCACCACATCTCCAACATTTAGGCTGATAATTCGGATACATACTTGCTAACTTTCTAGGATCTAAATGCCATCTATAAAACATTTTATAAAAGTTCTCTCTTAGATTTTGAGCTTGCGTAAATTTCACATTTCTCACCCAAATCTTTTCCCAAGTGTCCATTGTGATAACTTCCTGAATATTCTGTGCCCATTTTATCATACAATCCTTAACAATTTCTGTTTCTGAGTCAATCTCTATCAATGCAAGATATATCCGTTTAATATGTGCTGGTCCCTGATTTCTAATTTGTTTTACCAAATTTTCATCATCCATCAAAAAACCAATCTTCTGATCTTCTTTCCACCTGGCCTGTAATTGTCCATATTGAAACCAAGTTTGTACAATCTTTTTTTCTCGTAAAAGATTATATGACTTCAAACACCACACATTCCTCTCCAAGCTCAAAATTTCCTTATATGTAGTCACATCATGTTTAAATCCAACATTTATATTCTCTATTGCGTGTTTGGGTATTGCCCATAGCGGTATCTTATAATTTAACTTTTGTCTGTGCTTTTTCCAAACTCGCAACAAAGCATACCTCAAAATATGCATTTTGAACACATTATCTACCTTTTTGTCATACAGTAAATATGCATGCCAACCAAATAACAAATCATACCCTTCAAGATTTAACAGTCTCCCCTGTGTCAAATTGATCCAATCACTTATAGCTGATAATGCAGCAGCTTCATAATATAATTTAAAATTGGGCATTCTTAGACCACCTCTTTCGCGTGTATCCTGCATAATTTTAAATTTGACCCGTGGCCTTTTCCCTGCCCAAACAAATTTGTTAATACCCTTCTGCCATTCCTCCAAATTTGAATCCTTTTTGAGAATGGGTATCATTTGAAACAAAAATAAAAATTTTGGCAAAACATTCATCTTTACTGCTGCAATTCTTCCCAATAATGATAGTTGTAATTTTTTCCAACTATCCAATTCTTTTTGCACTTTATTCCATAACTTTTCATAATTATTGTTATATAATTTAACATTTGAGGGTGCTAGATATACCCCCAAATATTTAACCCTTTCAACAATTTCAAATCCAGTTAAGCTTTCTAAAGAAACCTTTTGTAATGCTGTCATGTTTTTAGATAAAATTTTAGTTTTTTGTATGTTAATCTTAAATCCAGAAACTTTCCCATATTGCGATATTAACTCCATCAATTCCATAACAGAATTTTCTGGATGTGTCAAAGTAATAACCAGATCATCCGCAAACGCCCTCAATTTATAGTCCTGATCTCTTATTTGAATTCCCTTAATTGTTTCCGAATTCCGTATTTTAATCAATAATATCTCCAACGTTAAAACAAATAACAAGGGTGATAACGGGCAACCCTGCCTTGTGCCCTTTTCAATATTACACATTTCAGTCAAACTATTATTAACAATTATTCGAGCTGTTTGCTTCTGATATATTGCCCTAATTGGTTGTAAAAATTCATCCCCAAAATTCATTTTATCTAATACTTTTAACAAAAATTTCCAATCCAATTGATCAAAGGCTTTTTCAGCATCCAAAAAAATCAATGCTGCAGAGATCTGGTTATTCCTTTCCAAAATTTCCAACAAATCAACTATATGTCTCACATTATTTTTCATTTGTCTACCACTTATAAACCCAGTTTGATCACCATGAATTACCTGTTGCAATACCCTCATAAGTCTACTAGCTAAAACCTTAGCAAATATCTTGTAGTCCGTATTCAAAAGTGAAATTGGCCTATAGTTTTTTGCTTGAGTGGCGTCCTGATCTTCTTTAGGAATTAAAGAAATAAAAGCAGTTTTCCAAGACGGAGGCACTCCTCCCCCTTTTTGAATTGTCTGAAACAGTTCCTTTAATGGCTTTATCATCTCAAACTGTAGATTTTTATAATACACAGCAGTCAAACCATCAGTGCCTGGTGCTTTACCTACTTTTAACTGTTTAATTGCCAAGTATATTTCTTCCTCAGTTATCAACTGATTCATTTCTTCTTTTTGGTCTTGCGTAAGAACCGGGATGCTAAAATCTTTCAAATATAAATCAATGTCCGTTTCATTAATCTTATCACTAGCATATAATTTAGAAAAAAAATCAACAAAGGTTTCCTTAATAAGATTCTGTTGATACACAATCTTTCCCTTATGTTCTATTTTATCTATATTAGAAACCCTTTGCTTCTTTCTTAGCATATAAGCTAACCATCTGCCTGGTTTATTGGCATTGCAAAAAGTATTATGCCTTGCAAACCGTAGATTAGTTGCCACCTGATCAGCCATTAACTTATCAAATTGTCCTCTTAACAGCTTAATAGTCTCTTTAATCTTCACATCCGATGGATTCAAAATTAAAGCCTTTTCTTTTTCCTTAATCTCTGTCTCCAATTCTTTCCTCCTAAATTCCAAATTGCGTCTATATTTATTATTAAGATATATCAACACACCTCTCATATACGCCTTACTAGCATCCCATACCATTTCCATAGAAGTACCCTTATGCATATTCGTTTCAAAAAAAACCTTCATCTGTTTCTTACACTCTTCCACGTTTTTCTGATTTCTGAACAGATTCTCATTTAAACGCCAGGAACGTCGTTCTCTACTGTCTTTTCCAATCTCTAGCCAAACTGGGCTGTGATCAGACATAGTCTTTGAACAAATCTTTATCCTCTTAGTTCTAAAAAAAAGGTCATTAGACAATAGTATAAAATCAATCCTGGAAAAAGATTGGTGTCTATCAGAAAAAAAAGTATAGTCTCTTTCTTGTAAGTTCCTTTCCCTCCAAACATCACGTAATTCCATATCGTCCATCATTTCAAAAAAAGATTTAGGCAATTTAGCATGACTTGGGGTACTTCTGTAAGATCCACTCTTATCCATTTGTACATTCAAAACACCATTCCAATCTCCCATAAAAATAAAAGATTTGTAATCCAATTGGGTAATCCTGCTTTGTAACAAACTATAAAAGTCAGCTTGCTGTTGATTGGGCGCGTATAATCCAACCAAAAGAGTTCTTTTACCTTCTAGTAACAAGTCCACAATAACATATCTTCCTTGTTGATCAGCTTCAATTAACTCTGCTGTAATTGTATTCTTGACATAAATAACCACTCCATTTTTCTTGTTAACTGCAGAGGCAATAAATTGTGTACCTAGTCTTGAATTTGATAAATACTTTTGGTCCATAACTCTAATATGTGTTTCTTGTAAGCAAATAACGTCAGTCTTAAATTGCTTTAAATATTGAAAAATTTTCTTTCTCTTTTGTGGTGAGTTTAATCCATTAACATTCCAAGTTAAAAACTTAGTCACCATTTCTGGCAACCCGAAGCTTTTGAAGCGCGTCTTCCAGAATCCCTTTTACATTTTTAGGTCGCGCTCCTCCCACAGCTTGGCTATAGGTACATTTTGAAGGTTCCACAACATTCTGCTGGTCTTGGTCTTGCTCACGTCTGGCTCGTCTCGAAGCAGCTCGGGTAACCCTCTGGTCCTTTGCTTCTTCTACTGTTGAAATTTGAATCACTCCTGGTGCTATCTCATCTATCTGTATTCCTTCAGCATCATAAGACTTTCCCTCCTTTGTTGGTTCCAGAAGTGGTATAGGAATTGCTTTTAAAACATTGCTATAAAAATCACGTGCCTGCAGGACCGTAGCGAGACGGTATCTTGTATCTTCAAACATTACCACCATACCCACTGGAATCTCCCATCTGAACCTGACATCGCGTCGCTTAAGCTCGTGTGCTAGAAATGCAAATTCCTTTCGTTTCCTTAGGATTTTTGGAGGGATCTCTTTTAAAACCAAAACTTCTTGGTCAGCAATCACAAGCTTTATATTGTAAGAAACTTGAATAACTTCATTCCTGATTGCTCTCTTTGTAAAGTAAACAACCACATCTCTAGGTAATTTCCTTTGTCTCGCAATCCAGGAGTTAACACGGAAAATTTTGTCTATATCTTCTGCAATTCCTTCAGCTGGCCTTCCCAGCACGTCTTCGAGAGCAACAGAAACTAATTTTTTCAAATCTTCCTTTAAATTCTCCTTAAGACCTCTTATCCTCACAGCAAACTCCATTTCATGATATTGTACCAATGTCAAGTCGTAATCAATTTTATCCACCACATTCTCAGTCTCTAGTATCTTTGCATCCAGTTTAATATTATTTTGAGTAAGATCCTCCACTCTTTCGTCAAGGCGTTCAATACATATCGCCATGCCTTGAAATGCAAGCAAGATGTCCTCCCTCATTACTGTAAATTTTTCTGTCAGCTTCTCATCCATCTTCTCATCTATCATCTCAGCCAAATGCTGTGAATGTTTTTCCAAAGCATCTTCCAAAACTTTAACTGTTAAGACAGGCGAAGGTAGAGGTGCAGGAGGTGCTAACACTTGCGCTGAAGATTGCGGCAGGGGGGAAGCCCCCGCAGTTTTAGGAAGTTTAGAAGAAGATTTAGCCGCCATTTTTTCCCCCTTTTGCAACTACGCACTTTCACTTTCTAAGTCTTCAATGTAGATTGAGCCAAAGTTCAAAAGTTCACTTACTCCTTGTTCTCTTGCATCGCTCTGCCTGCTTCCATTATCTTCCAAAGTCCATTCTTGTAGGCAGGGATGGTTGCGTTCGCCTTGTTCTGCTCCAGGAAAAACGGAGCAGACACGCTGCGCAGCCCGGAGAAATCCAAGCTTCGGGGGGGCTCAATCTTCCAGCCGCCAGAGCTTTAAGCCCTGACGGCCCCAGAGAGCCCTTCCCCTACTTGGAAACTCACCCCCTCCTCTTCTCCCGAGGAGGGGGCTTCCGAACCGCCGAAACAGCTGATCGGCGCTGTTTTCGGCGGTTCTACAAAGCCGCGAAGCTGACAAGCTAAAAGCAGCTGTCGGCGGCGGCGCCTTGCCACCCGGAAGTCACAGATGCCTCTCTTATCCAATGAAGTCTCAGTCTGTGTTGGAACTTGAAGAAAGATGTCTTCACCTTTAGAGCTCCAGCACAGACCACCGTCTTCACAAGACTAGTTTTGTCACTAGTTTTGTCAACAGTGAATAGCCTGTTCGACCATCTAGGGTTTGCTGCACCTGTAACAGTCCAAGGGAGACTCCTTCTGTGCGCACTCTCCCAAAGCACCACAGACTGGGATGAGCCGCTTCCGCCAGAACAAAAGCAAGACTTGGAGACGTGGCGTAGATCCCTAAGTTGTCTCCAAAGTGTCCACATGCAGCACACATATGTTCCCATTTCACCTGCTGCCACAATGAAGAAAGAGTTGCATGTTTTCTCAGATGCTTCAATGAAGGCAATAGCAGGTCTAGGATACATCAGAGTCTACAGCGGGGAGAGCAACATTTATGTTGGTTTTGCTATGGGAAAGGCGAAACTGGCACCACAACAAGGTCACAACATACCAAGGTTGGAACTCTGCACTGCCGTTTTGGCTGTAGAACTTGCAGATCTAATAATGAAAATGATAGACCTTGAGCTACAACCCACCAACTTCTATACAGACAGCAAGGTGGTGTTGGGCTACATTCCCAACCAAAGCAGACGCTTCTATGTCTATTTAAGCAATAGAGTGGAAAGGATCAGAAGATCTTCAAATCCTGAGCAATGGTGGTATGTGCCAACAGATCAGAATCAAGTGGACCTGGTTATGTGGTCTATTCTTGCATCACAGTTGGCAGAATCAATCTGGCTAAAGGGTCCTCAGTTCTTGGCTCATCCAGACAACCAGATGTCACAGAGACCAGAACATCATGAGCTTCTACACCCAGATCACGATACCGACATTCAACCTCAGGTACCCAGCAAATTGCTCAGACAGGATGAGAAAATGACTGTCCAGGCCATCTGCCTGTCGACAAGGATCAAGTGTTCTGGTTCCAATTAATGAGACATCAAGGAGACAGAGAAAATGCCCCTTAATCATCCCCTAGAACCAGCTTGCTTCAAACACTTCTCCAGATGGAGACCTCTCGCATTGGGTGTAGCAGTGATCATTTGTTTACTGCATCACAAGATAAGCTTTCCAGACAGCTATCTCCAAGCCAAGAGAAGGATTCTATGAAGTGTGCAACAAGATGCATACCTGGTAGTATTCAAGTGTCTGAGAGCTAAGAAGTTTATCCCTAGGTCTAGTTCATTGCTGAAGTTGAACCCGTTCCTTGATAGTCATAACTTACTTCGAATAGGGGGGCATATAGATAAGGCTAAAATAACCCCAAACCCTGTCATCCTTCCCACTCATCAACATGTAATGCACCTGCTGGTCCAACACCACCACGAAACTGTCTATCATCAAGGCCACCACATCACAGAAGGTACCATCAGAGCTGCTGTACTCTGGATCATGGGAGCCAAAAGGTGTATCACTACCGTTTTGTACAGGTGCCTGCATTGTCACAAACAACAGTGCATGACACAACACCAGTTGATGGCTGACCTGCCATCCGAGCGCCTTAGTTCCGATCCGCCATTTACCAACATAGGCTTAGACGTTTTTGGGCCTTGGTCCATGACTGTTCGTCAGACCAGAGGTGGTCAAGCTAACAGCAAACGTTGGGTTGTCCTTTTCACATGTCTTAGCATTTCAGCTGTTCCCATTGAAGTCATCGAATTCATGGACAATTCTTGCTTCATCAATGCTCTAAGAAGGTTCCAAGCCTACAGAGGCCCAGTTAAGGTATTTAAATTTGACTGCAGAACTAACTTTATAGGAACCTGCAAGGAATTACCGATTGAAGAAGGCACTCACCTCGATTCAGTAATTGATGAATATCTAAAGGCCTAAAACTGTGTACGGACCTTGCTAATCCAGAAGAGAGGTAACTGGCCAGCACCATTAGGGAACTTTATTCCAAAAGATATGTATAAACAACAATGGATACAAATTTAACTGCTTGCCAACATCTTCTGGAAGTGCTGGAAGCAAGAATACTTGTTTACCCTTCAGGATTGCCGCAAATGGAAGACCAAAGAGCGTAACCTCGAGACCTTGTCTTGTTGAGTGACAAGGATGTGCATCAGAACTCATGGCCCATAGGGCTTGTGCACCAAGTTCTACCCAGCTCTGATGGATTAGTTCACCAAGTTGAAGTCCAGATCTTGAAGCCACAAGAGTTAGGTCGTGACTCACAGACTTTCATTAAATGGCTTTACACCAGATTGATCACCAACCTGGTACTACTGTTGAGGAAGACCGAACTTGAAGATTGAACATCAAGCTATGAATATTTTGTGTCTACCTCATACTTGTGAAGTATGTGAACTCAATATTTCAATGCCGTTTATTAAAATATACTATTTTTTTCAGACTTCTGGCTGAATCTAGAAACTAATAGAGATGTCATTGCTATAATTCTATAATTATATTAAAGTGATGGCACCTTTTATTTACACTCATCCAGAATGCTGGCAAAAGTCAGGCTGTTTTAATGAAGGACAACAGAACCAAGAGATACTTTTCTGAATTGTTTTTTAAAGTACATACAGTTTCATTTCTATTTAAGTTTGAACCTGAAGACCTATCAGTAACATAATATAGCAGCTGCCATGCTTTCATAGAGAGAATAGTTTGTTTTTGTAGGTCTTTGAGTGGCTCAGAACAAGACACTGAAGAAGGAATAATTTTAAATTTCTGTGAACTAGATTTTTATATTCTTCAATATGTTTTTTTATGGAAACTAGTACAGTAGGGCAGGAAAGTTGCAAATTCTTAATTAGTAAGATCATAGGCATATCAATCAAATCTTTCTGATCTCTGGAACCAATTTTGCTGCCTAAAATGACATAATTGTCTCTTGTACATTAAAAATGGAGCTGAAAATGCCCTTGTGAATAATGAATGTGAAGAGACATTCGTTCTCTGTGAATTCCTCTGGTGAGAATATTTGTGGCCCCATTTTTAAATGTGTGTAGCAGTCACAGTGCAAGTTACATTTTCCAGTAATTGGCTATTATCTGTATAACAAGAGGAAATTTTTTTAAATGATCTAAGTACCTGAACCAACCATGTTATATGACAATGACGAAATAGACTTACGCATGCTACCTTGGCTGAAAAATTCAGGAAAGATATTCACACTGACCAGACAAAGCAGATCTCATCTCCTGTAGGCTACAATAACTGTCAGGGCATTGGAGAGCTTACTGCAAACTCCAGCATAGAGAGAGAATATGCAAAATATAACATTTTTGCAGAACCAAATAGCCAGGGCTTATTTTCTCATAGAATGCTCAGAACGGAGTTCTGGCACCTTTTTTTGATGGATGTTTTCAACTTTTGTACAAGCTGTGTTACTCCATCTATTGGCTTTCAAAAGCCAATAGGAATTGCTGCTCAGCATGCCAAAAGACCCAGCCAGCAAACGTTGCACATGCAAGTTGTCTGCAATGAAGGCGAGTTGGCAGGAACTTTGAACCGCTCCTTGCTGCCCAACTACACTATCTCCTAGTTGTAAGGAAGAGACAATCAGGAGTGGGAGGTGGGGGGCAGCACTTAATTCTGCCTGGCCAAAAAAGTGGAGTCCATGTGCACTCCTGCCTTGTGCTCACCCGTGTCAGCCAGGCTCTCCATGCCACGCTGCAGCATGGAGAGCCTGGCATCAAAGCACGGAAAACATGTGCGCACCTGCCTTGTGCTCACCTTGTGTCAGCCAGGCTGACCACAAGTCAGAAGGAGAAAACACGGTGGCAAAGAAACCCCCTCCTCAAATAACTCGCATTTCTCAAGTCCACCCTGCCCTCTGTGAGACCCTTGGCCTGGAGACACAATTTCCCTCTCGACCTTTTTTTAACGGTAGTCATGAAGGTACCTGGAGGAGATGGAGCGGCAATGCCACAGTGCTGTGGGAGCCGCAGGGCCCGCTCTACACGGCGGGACTGCGCAGGGCAGGGTAAAGGCAATGTTGTCAGGGAAGCTGCAGGTGCTGGGTGCAGAGGTGGCATGCATGGGGCATGGAGGGCAGCTGACCTTCCATGGGACGGGCCAGCTAGTGGGCTACCCAGTGTTGGATCTGTGTTGCCACTGCCTTGCTCTGTGCACCTACATAGCCACTCTGGAGTGCCTGGCCTGCAATGCCTGCTGCTGCCTCAGCCTGTCCACCACCCGCTCTGTCCCGCTGCCCTGCACCGGCATCTGTCTTGGCGACTGCAAGCTCTGTGCCATCAGTGTGCATTTCAGCTGGTGCTATGGGAGCCGTGGGGCCCGCTCAACATGGAAGAGTTGCGTGGGGTGGGTGGAAGCAGTGCTGGTTGGGCATCTGTGGGTGCTGGACATGGAGGTGTCATGCGTGGGGCACAGTGGGCGGCTGAACTTCCACGGGCTGGGCCAGCTGGTGGCCTACCCAGTGCTGGACCTGCGTCACCGCCTCCTCACCCTGCATGCCTACGTGGTTGCCCTGGATCACCTGGCCCACAATGCCTGCCGCCGCCTCGGCCTGTCTGCCACCCTCACCCTCCCGCCACCCCACACCATTGTCTGGCTCAGCGACTGCAAGCTCTGCGCCATCGGTGTGCATTGCAGGAGACATATCACCTCGCACGGATTGGCCCTGAACTGCTGCATTGACTTAACCTGGTTTGACCACATCATCCCATATCGTCTGAAGGGGCTGAGGGTCACCTCTTTCAACCAGGAACTGTGTCTCATGGCTACTATTTTAGTGTTTATCTGGATTCTTGCAGATTTGGTACATCTATCTGAAGTAATCTTAAGCATTTTTTTCATGAATTACTTAAGGAAATGCAACTATATTTTCTCATATTTATCTAATGTTAGTTTTGCATATACTTTTTTTCAGTCCATTTTCTTTCTGTCATTAATTCCCCAAGAATTTTGTTGTTGTTAGCTGCAAACTCATGTCTGACCCATAGCGACCCTATGGACAACGTTCCTCCAGACCTTCCTGTCCTCTACCAACTTTTAGAGTCCATTTAAGCTTATGCCTACTGCTTCAGTGACTCCATCCAGCCACCTCATTCTCTGTCGTCCCATTCTTCTGCCCTCAATCATTCCCAGCATTAGACTCTTTTCCAGTGAGTCTTTCCTTCTCATTAGGTGGCCAAAGTATTTGAGTTTTAGCTTCAGGATCTGGCCTTCTAAAGAGCAGTAAGGGTTGATCTCCTCTAGGACTGACCGGTTTGATCGCCTTGCAGTCCAAGGAACTCACAGGAGTCTTCTCCAACACCAGAATTCAAAGGCCTCAATTCTTTGGCGCTCAGCCTTTTTGATGGTCCAGCTTTCACTGCCATACATTGCAACTGGGAAGACCATAGCCTTGACTATATGCACTTTTGTTGACAGGGTAATGTCTCTGCTTTTTAGTGTGCTGTCTAGATTTGTCATGGCTTTCCTACCGAGGAGCAAGCATCTTTTAATTTCTTGGCTACAGTCCCCATGTGCAGTGATCTTGGAGCCCAGGAAAATAAAATCTGTCACTACCTCCATTTTTTCCCCATCTATTTTCCAGGAATTGAGAAGGCCAGATGCCATGATCTTGGTTTTCTTAATGTTAAGTTTCAACCCAGGTTTTGCACTCTCCTTCTTCACCCGCAACAAGAGGCTCTTTAGTTCCTCTTCACTTTCTGCCATTAGAGTGGTATCATCTGCATATCTTAGGTTGTTGATATTTCTTCCAGCAATTTTAATTCCAACTTTTGATGGGTACGCCCATCAGTTTAAGAACTTGCCACAGTTTGTTATGATCCACACAATCAAAGGCTTTAGCATAGTCAATGAATCAGAAGTAGATGTTTTTCTGGAACTCTCTAGCTTTCTCCATGATCCAGCGTATGTTGGCAATTTGATCTCTAGTTCCTCTGCCTCTTCGAAATCCTGCCTGTACTTCTGGTAGTTCTCGATCCACATACTGCTGGAGTCTAGCTTGTAGGATTTTAAACATAACTTTACTAGCATGTGAAATGAGTGCAATGGTGCGATAGTTTGAACATTCTTTGGCACTGCCTTTCTTTGGAATTGGAATGTAAACTGATCTTTTCCAATCCTGTGGCCACTGTTGAGTTTTCCAAATTTGCTGGCAAATTGAGTGTAGTACTTTTACTGCATCGTCTTTTAAGTTTTTGAATAGCTCAGCTGGAATACTGTCACCTCCACTAGCTTTGTTGTTGCTCAGTTTTTCTAAGGCCTACTTCACTTCACATTCTAGGATGTCTGGTTTGAGGTCAGTGACCACCTCAGGGACATTAAGCTCATTCTTGTATAGTTCTTCTGTGTAATTTTGCCACCTCTTCTTAATCTCTTCTGCCTCTGTTAGGTCCCTGCCATTTTGGTCCTTTATCATGCCCAGTTTTGCATGAAATGTTCCCTTCATCTCTCCAATTTTCTTGAAGGGATCTCTGGTCCTCCCTATTCTACTGTTTTCTTCTATTTCTTTGCACTGTTCATTTAAGAAGGCATTCTTATCTCTTCTAGCTATTTTTTGGAATTCTGCCTTCAATTGGGCGTATCTTTCTTTTTCTCCCTTGCCTTTCGCTTCCCTCCTTTCCTCAGCTATTTGCAAAGCTTCCTCAGACAACCATTTTGCTTTCTTGCATTTCTTTTTCTTTGGGATGGTTTTGGTTGCTACCTCTTGTACAATGTTGCGAACCTCTGTCCATAGTTCTTCAGGCACTCTATCAGATCTAATTCCTTAAATCTATTTGTCACCTCTACTGTATATTGAACAGGGATATGATTTAATTCATACCTGAATGGCCTAGTGCTTTTCCCTACTTTCTTCAGTTTAAACCTAAACTTTGCAATGAGAATCTCATGGTCTGAGCCACAGTCAGCTCCTGGTCTTGTTTTTACTAACTGTATAGATCTTCTCCATCTTTGGCTGCAGAGCACATAGTCAATCTGATTTCTGTGTTGACCGTCCGGTGATGTCCATGTGTAAAGCCGTCTCTTGGGTTGTTGGAAAATAGTGTCTTCTATGACCATCATCTCTTGACAAAATTCTATCAGCCTGTGCCCTGCTTCATTTTAAACCTGCCTGTTATTCAAGTTATATTTTGGCTTCCTACTTTAGCATTCCAATTCCCCATGATGGTAAGGACATCATTTTTTGGTGTTAGTTCTATAAGGTGCTGTAGGGCTTCATAGAACTGGTCAATTTCATCCTCTTCAACACTGGTGGTTGGGGTCTAGACTTGGACTACTGTGATATTGAATGGTTTGCCTTGGATTCGAACTGAGATTATTCTGTCATTTTGAAGATTGTATCCGAGTATTGCATTTCCTACTCTTTTATTGACTATGAAGACTATTCCATTTCTTCTAAGGGATCCTTGCCTGCAGTACTATACCTGATGGTCATCTGAATTAAATTCACCCATTTCTGTCCATTTTAGTTCGCTGATTCCTAAAATATCGATGTTCAGTCTTGTTATCTCTTGTTTGACCACGTCTACCTTTCCATTCAGGTATGAATTAAATCATATCCCTGTTGAATATACAGTAGAGGTGACAAATAGATTTAAGGAATTAGATCTGATAGACAGAGTGCCTGAAGAACTATGGACAGAGGTTTGTGACATTGTACAACAGCTAGCAACCAAAACAATCCCAAAGAAAAAGAAATGCAAGAAAGCAAAATGGCTGTCTGAGGAAGCTTTGCAAATAGCTGAGGAAAGGAGGGAAGCGAAAGGCAAGGGAGAAAAAGAAAGATAGGCCCAATTGAATGCAGAATTCAAGAGATAAGAATGCCTTCTTAAATGAACAGTGCAAAGAAATAGAAGAAAACAATACAATAGGGAGGACCAGAGATATTTTCAAGAAAATTGGAGAAATGAAGGGAACGTTTCATGCAAAACTGGGCATGATAAAGAACCAAAATGGCAGGGACCTAACAGATGCAGAAGAGATTAAGAAGAGTTGGCACAATTACACAGAAGAACTATACAAGAATGAGCTTAATGTCCCTGATAATCACAATGAGGTGGTCACTGACCTCGAGCCAGACATCCTAGAATGTGAAGTGAAGTGGGCCTTAGAAAAGCTGAGCAACAACAAAGCTAGTGGAGGTGACAGTATTCCAGCTGAGCTATTCAAAATCTTAAAAGAC
>JAKJMR010012661.1:2237-13778 GCA_024449315.1 Daboia siamensis | reverse complement strand
TTAAGCCATGTTGAATCTAGAATTTCTAAGCCAAGAACTGAAGAATTTGGGATGATTGGACCTAGATCAGGGGTGTCAAACTCAATTTCATTGAGGGCTGCATCAGCATTGCGGTTGCCCTCAGGGGGCCGGGTGGGTATGGCCAGGGTGGGCGTGGCCTCCTGGGTGGGTGTGGCTAGAGTGTGAATGGCCTACTGGGTGGGCGTGGCCAGCTCTACATCATTGGCATCAAGGGTGCCTATGGGGGCCTGGGCAGGAGTGGAACAGATCTGAGGGTCTCTGGCAGAAGGACGGTCTCTGGGCCAGGGCCAAGGCAGTGGGGGCCATTCCCTCACTGTTTCCAGGATGGCTTCGCGGGCCACATAAAACTACTTCACGGGCCGGATCTGGCCCCCGGGCCTTGTGTTTAACATGTCTGACCTAGATGATTCCTCCATCCTCCATCTCCTTCTTCACCACTTGACACCAACTTAATGGCATTGAATCAATCAATCAAGGCCAAATCAAGGCCAAAATAGGGGGGGGGACTAGAATGTGCCTGCAGTGTATGCCTCCCAGCATACACAAAGGACAGCACAGCAGGAGGCTGATGGGGCAGATCAGCAGAGGGGCTGGACAGCCCCGGGCGATGACTGATCACTCAGGATAAGCCTAATGACTTAAGCTGTTGACAGCCCCAGGCATGGTCAGCCTGGTGGGAAGCTAGGAGCACACCCATTGTCACCTGCACTGGCAGGAAGCCCAGGTTTGAACTGATTGGATGCCATTCACCTGGGCAGGTACAAATAGACGCCAGTTCTCCCTTGTTCCCCCAGTTCGTTCTGTTCAGAATAAACTCATCTTTACCCCAGCTCTGTGTCCGTCTCTATGTGAAGCACGCGACTTTACACTGGCGATGAAGGTGGGATCCTTCTCCGGAAAACGCTAGCCGCGGACGAGACCCCATCGGCAGCTCAGGACCCGACGCAGGACGACCCCGACCGAGGTAATGGCACAACTGGGACAATACCCCATCTTCAACAGCAACCGCCCTGAGGAGTGGGAGGAGTTTGTAGGTCAGTTCGAGTGCTACCTACGGGCGAATGGGGTCAAGGATGACCGACAGAGAGCGGCGGCACTACTCTGCAGCTGTGGCACGGAGACATACCAGCTGGCAGTCGGTCTGTGCGCGCCTGAAGACATTCACACCGTCAGGTACGGCGAACTGATATCTAAGATAACAGAACACTTTAAGACCGAAACAACAGAGATAGCTTGGCGGTACCATTTCGAGAAACGGGACCAGCGTCCGGGTGAGACCGCGAAGCAGTACATGGCTACCCTGCGACAAGCGGAGAGACTCTGCAACTTCGACGACCTCGAAGTCCGTCTGCGGGATCAGATCATCTGCGGGCTAAGGGACCGGAAGCTGCGACAGAGGCTGTTTGCCAAGCAGAAGCTGAACCTTCGGGACGTCCAGGAGGAGTTCCTAGCCTGGGACATAGCAGAGGAGTCCGACGCAAGGGAGAACGGGGCCATCCATCAGCTGTCTGGTCACGACGACGACGCAGAAGGGGGAGACTTCGAGGTGGACGCCATCCACTGCCAGCAGCGATCAACCACCTATTCCCGGGACCGCGTGAAGGAGCAACGCCCAGCGACGGCCAAGCAGCGGTACCAGGAGTGCAGATGCAGAACAAGTGGTCCCTGGTCTACCCAGTTCTCTGGCTGCAGCAACCATCACTCCTGACCTACCCAGCAGTGCGGCGGCGGCCCCAGGTCTACCCAGCCTGGCTCACTTGGACAGCACCGGTCTACCCCATGCATCGGCTACGGAACAGGGAACCCAAACCGGTCTACCTGTTGCGCCAGCTGCGGAGGACAGCACACCCGGTCATCCTGCCATTTCAAATCGGCAAAGTGCAGAGCATGCGGAAAGACCGGCCACATCGCGGCGGTCTGTCGGAGCCAGCCAAGGAACAGTCTGCACGAGGTGGAGGCGGAATTCCAGCGGGCCACAGGTACAGGGGAAAGGTCGCTGAGGCTTACGGTTAGCCACACGGCGGGACGGTCGGCTGTTTGCAAAACCGGGGGACACCCCCCCTTATCCCAAAAATCAAACTGAGGGTCAAAATTCAAGGGGTTCCCTGCGTAATGAAACTTGACTCTGGGTCAGCCGTATCCATTATCTCCACGCAGACTTTCAGCGAGATCTGCAAATGGAGCGGCCAGCGGGTTCCCCTGAGGCCATCCAAACTGACCCTCTCAGACTTCCAGAACTCTCCGATTAAAGTCAGGGGGGAGGCATCGGTGACGGTCCACTACAAGGGGTTTAAGGGGAAATTGAGTGTGTTGGTCATTGAAGGGCAACGGACCAGCCTCGTGGGGCTAGGGTGGTTCAGAGCTTTGGGCATTGGGATCACCGGGATCCACCAAACGCAGAGCCACCCCTCCCTGGAGGGCATCTGCAAGGAGTTCGCAGATGTATTCAACGAACGATTGGGGAGGTACACCGGGACCCCCATCTCCTTTAAATTAAACCCCCTAATTACGCCGGTCAGGATGAAGGCGAGGAGAGTCCCCTTTGCGCTCAAGCACAAAATTGAGCAAGAGCTGGATAAGTTAGTGGAACAGGGGGTGCTGACACCGGTAGATGGGGCGGACTGGGAGACCCCCATAGTTACCCCATTAAAGGCAAATGGGGACATTAGAATCTGCGCAGATTATAAGGGGACAATCAACCGGGGGTTAAGTGCGCATTCGTACCCGGTTCCCGCCGTAAGCAGCATCCTGGCATCCCTGCAAGGTGGGGCGGTATTCACAAAATTAGATCTTGCCCAGGCTTATCAGCAGCTGCCAGTAGACACCGAGGCAGCAAGGGCCCAGACCATCATCACCCACAAAGGGGCGTTCCGGGTAAACCGACTGCAATTCGGGGTGAGCGTAGCTCCGGGAATTTTCCAGGAAGTCATGGAAAAAACACTAAAGGGGATCCCCGGGGTTTGCCCGTATTTTGACGATGTCCTTATAGCGGCCAGCTCGGAGGACGTCCTGGCATCACGGCTAAGAGCGGTACTCGGTCGTTTTAGGGATGTGGGTCTAAGACTGAAAAGGGACAAGTGTAAAATTGGGGTTACGGAGACGGAGTTTCTGGGATTCAGGATAGACGCGCAGGGCATCCACCCGTCAGCCTCCAAGGTGAGGGCTATCAAGGAAGCCCCAATTCCCAAAAACAAAGCGGAGCTGCAAGCGTTCCTTGGTCTCTTAAATTTTTATCATACATTCCTGCCGCACAAGGCGACCATCGCGGAGCCCTTGCACAGGCTCCTGGACAAACAAATACCCTGGGACTGGACTGCCACACACACAAGCGCGTTCAGGACCCTTAAGAACATGCTAGCCGGGGACACAACGGTCACTCACTTCAGGGAGGACCAGCCCATCTGCCTAGCGTGCGATGCATCCCCTTATGGGATAGGGGCAGTCCTTAGCCACTTAAGGGAGGACAGCTCACAGGCTCCCATAACATACTATTCCCGGACCCTGTCAGCGCCGGAGAGAAACTATGCGCAGATAGATAAGGAGGCACTGGCAGTGGTCGCGGGGGTAAAAAAGTTCCACGACTACCTGTACGGGAGGGAGTTTTTCATTTACATGGATCACAAGCCCCTGCAGGGATTATTCACCACGGAGAAGCAAACGCCACAGATCCTTTCACCAAGGATGCTCCGTTGGTCCATTTTTCTTTCAGCATACTCCTGTAGACCAGGAAAGGAAATGGGACACGCCGACGGACTCAGCAGACTTCCCCTAAGGGAGGCTGGACCGGATCCCGCTCCTGCTAATCATATATTAGCAATTCAGGAGCTGGCTGAGTGCCCATTAGACGTGAGCAACATAGCAGCTGAAACTCCCAGGGATAAGATTCTTAGCAGAATTCAGTCTTGGGTTAGCAGCGGGTGGCAGGACAAGTCACCGGGACCTGAGTTCACAGCGTTCTTTACGCGGTGGCACGAGCTTTCAACTCATAAGGGCTGCCTGCTGTGGGGGAGCAGGGTCATCATCCCCAAAAAACTTAGGGAGAAAGTCCTTCAGTCCCTTCACGAGGGTCACCCGGGAGTAGTAAGGATGAAGGCTCTGGCCAGAAGTTACCTGTGGTGGCCTGGGTTGGATAAAGAGATAGAGGGGTTGGTAGCGGGATGTTACACATGCCAAAGGTCTCGCCCAGAGCAGGCACACGCTCCAGTCCACAAGTGGGAACAAACTCACACCCCCTGGTCCAGGGTCTACATAGATTATGCGGGGCCATTTCAGGGACACACCTTCTTAGTCATCGTGGATAGTCACTCCAAGTGGTTAGAGGTGGTACCTGTGTCCAACATGACATCAGCAGGCACAATACTGGCACTAAGGGGAGTGTTTGCCACACATGGGCTACCAGATGTAGTAGTATCGGATAACGGAGCACAATTTACCTCCTCGGATTTCCAGGTGTTCCTGAGGACCTTGGGGATTAGGTATGCCACTTCAGCGCCCTTTCACCCTGCCAGTAATGGATTGGCAGAGAGGTTCGTGCGGACTACCAAGGATGCACTCAAACGAATAGTACAAGGGGACTGGAAACAGAGACTGGCCACATTCCTCCTCCATCAACACGCAACACCCTGCACAGCCACAGGAAAGAGCCCAGCGGAGCTCAGGTGGGGCAGACGCCTCATAACTACGTTAGACAGACTCCACCCAGACAGGGTATCAGCAGACACACAACCCCCAACCCTCAAAACCAATTTCAACATAGGGGAGTGGATCTGGGCCAGAAATTACAGCACAGGCCATCCATGGGTGCCAGGTGAAGTGCTGGAACAGACAGGCTCCCTCTCCTACCTAGTAAGGGTGGAGGGGGGACTCCTGTGGAAAGAAAGAAAGAGAGCCCCTGAGAGGACGGGTGGAGAATCAATAGAAACAGCAAGGGAGGAGGCAGAGCAAACACAAACACACACACAGCCACAGTCACAGTCACCCAGAAGAACAGCAGGAAGGGTTTTGGGGCATCCATCTGACTGTCAGGGAGCTGGCAAGGAAAGTAGGCAAGAGCCTGAGGGCAGCAGGCCACAAAGAGCCAACACAGAAACACATGCACACACACAAATCAGACCAACACAGCCAGACCAAGGAACAGGAAGCAGAACCGAAACCACTACAGAGCCAAGCCTGAGAAGATCAAACAGGACACACAGAGCCCCCAGCTACCTCAGTGATTATGTTCGCTCTTAAGCCTGGGGGGAGGAGGAATCTGGAGGGTTAAATGTAAAAAATTGTAAATAGCTGTATATAGTTAAGAAGGAACGACAGAGGATCATCCTGGTAAAATTTTTAGCTAGGTTTTTTGTGGGGTTAGGGAGGGGGGTGGGATTTTCTGGTTGTACGGATATAGGGGGTATTACGTCAACCACTGTTCAGGCCAGGGCCGGGACAGATCACCGGGGGGGGGAGCGGAGGTCGGTTGCCTCTGGGGCTCCAGAGCGGGTCGTGGGATTACCCATTCCCACGACGTTAGGGAATGGCAGCAGGTGTATAAGCAGAGGGCCGTATCGATTTCTGGGAAGGCCTCTCCGCTGTTTGCAAGCGGTGAGGCATTCCGACCCTCTGTCTTTTCCCCGAGGTCCCGGGAGCGAGGATGTGCAGCCTCCTGAGCTCCGGTTGGTGTATTTGAATGCCAGGTCCGTCGTTAATAAGGCTCCTCTTGTTTGTGACTTAATCGAGGGTGAGCATGCGGACCTGGCTTGCATCACGGAAACTTGGTTGGGCCCAGAGGGTGGTATTCCTCTGGTTGATATTTGCCCGCCAGGTTTCCGAGTGCTACACCGACCTCGGGCTCAGGGTAGGGGTGGTGGAGTGGCGGTTGTTATGAGGGAGACCTTGTGTCCGCGGGAGACCACCGGTCCTCAGATAGTCGGGTGTGAGTCTCTCTTTTTGAGATGCGGCCCTGGTGCGCAGTTGGGCTTGCTGCTGGTGCATATTTCGCCTAGACACACAGCAGCAGCTCTGCCCGAGCTTCTCGATGCTCTCTCTGGGTTGGTGGTTGAGTTCCCCAAACTTATAGTTTTGGGTGACTTCAACCTACCATCCCTGGGAGGATCATCTGAGTTAGCTCGGGAGTTCATGGCTTCCATGACGGCCATGGACCTGACGCAAGTAATTGCTGGACCGACTCATGAGGGAGGCCACACCCTTGACCTGATTTTCTTATCTAGACGGTGGTTAGATGATCTTGGTGGGGGTTCTCCAATTCTTATACCCCTGTCATGGACCGATCATCATCTCCTGCGGTTGGTCTTCCGTTTTGCCACTCCCCACCGTGGGAGTGTGGAACCAATTAAATGGTACCGCCCCAGACGCTTAATGGACCCTTTGAGGTTCCAGGCTGCGCTGGGGTCCCCACCTGCCTCCTCTGCTTGCAACTCAGCAGATTCCCTAGTGGAAGCCTGGGAAAAGGCAGCCACTGGGGCTCTGGACCAAGTTGCACCCTTGCGGCCCCTGACCCGATGCAGATCCCATCGAGCTCCTTGGTTCTCCACGGAGCTCAGGGAGATGAAGCGTCGGAGACGGGGCCTAGAGAGCTGTTGGAGATCCAGCCGATCCGAATCCGACCGATTGCGACTAAGACTCTATATTAGGTCTTATCTCGCTGCGATAAGGGAGGCGAGGTCTAATTACTTCGCCACCCTTATCGCGTCCGCAGATAATCGCCCGGCCGCCTTGTTTAGGGTGACTCGCTCTCTCCTTAATCAGGAGGTGAGGGAAGAACCCTTGCAGGGTCGTGCCGAGGAGTTTAACCAGTATCTGTCGGACAAAATCGCTCGGATTCGGACCGGTTTGGACTCCGACTGGGCGGAGTCTGACGAGCAGGACACGGGCAACCTTGTCGTTTGGGAGGAGTTTGACTCTGTTACTCCGGAGGAAGTGGACAGGATCATGGGGAAGCTGAGTGCCGCCACATGTTTATTGGATCCGTGCCCTTCTTGGCTGGTTTATGCGGCTCGGGAAGGGACACGAGGCTGGCTCCAGGCGGTTATATCTGCTTCTTTGAGTGAGGGTAGTTTCCCCGCCGTCCTGAAAGAGGCGGTGGTGAGACCCCTCCTCAAGAAGCCTGCCTTGGATCCAGCTTTGTTGAATAACTTTCGACCGGTCTCCAACCTTCGCTTTCTTGCGAAGGTTGTTGAGAGTGTGGTGGCACATCAGCTCCCTCTGGCCCTGGATGAAGCAGATTATCTAGACCCGTACCAATCGGGTTTCAGGCCCGGGTACAGCACGGAGACGGCATTGGTCGCTCTGGTGAATGATCTCTGGAGGGCTCGGGACAGGGGGCATTCCTCTGTCCTAGTCCTATTAGACCTCTCAGCGGCTTTCGATACCATCGACCATGGTATCTTGCTGCGGCGTCTCAGGGGATTGGGAGTGGGAGGCACAGTTTTGCGGTGGTTCTCCTCCTATCTCCTGGGACGTTCGCAGTCGGTGTTGGCAGGGGGACAGAGGTCGACCTCGAGGTCTCTCATTTGTGGAGTTCCTCAGGGGTCGGTCCTCTCGCCCCTCCTGTTCAACATCTATATGAAACCGCTGGGTGAGATCATTCGTGGTTTTGGAGTTGGGTATCATCAATATGCTGATGATACCCAGCTTTTTCTTTCTACCCCAAACCACCCCAGTGATGCCCTCGACGTGATGACCCGTTGCCTGGAGGCGGTCCGGGTCTGGATGGGGAGTAACAGACTTCAACTCAACCCCGACAAGACTGAGTGGCTGTGCATACCTGCATCCCGGGATATTCAGAATATCCCATCACTTTCTATGGGGGGTGAACTATTACCCCCCGTAGATAGGGCTCGCAACTTGGGAGTCCTCCTAGATTCACAGCTCACCTTGGAAGATCATATAGGGGCTGTGACTAGGGGGGCTTTTGCCCAGGTTCGCCTGGTGCGCCAGTTGCGACCCTATCTAGACCGGGATGCCTTGTGTACGGTCACTCATGCGCTCGTGACCTCTCGCCTTGACTACTGCAATGCTCTCTACATGGGGCTGCCCTTGAAGACCACTCGGAGGCTCCAACTGGTACAGAATGCAGCTGCGAGAGTTGTGTTGGGAGTTTCCCGATACTCCCATATAACACCCTTGCTCCGTGAGCTGCATTGGTTGCCAGTTGTCTTCCGGGTGAGATTCAAGGTACTGGTAATGGTGTTTAAGGCCCTTCATGGCATGGGTCCGGAGTACCTCAGGGATCACCTGCTGCCGGCATCTACTTCCCTCCGCCCTGTACGCTCCCACAGAGAGGGTCTCCTCAGGGTGCCACCGATCAGAGAATGTCGATTGGTGGCCCCCAGGGGGAGATCCTTCTCTGTGGGCGCCCCGGGGCTATGGAATCAGCTCCCGGTTGAGCTCCGGATGGCGCCCGACCTTCGCTCCTTCCGTCGGGGTCTGAAAACATTTTTATTTGTACAAGCTGGACTGGCCTGATGAGGGATGAGGGATGGGTAGTTTTAATGTTTGTATTGGTTTTAGTTTTGGGCTAGTTTAATCTCTTTTTAATTTTTGTATTTTTCTATGTATGCCCTGTACACCGCCCTGAGTCCTTCGGGAGAAGGGCGGTATAGAAATAAAATTAAATAAATAAATAAATAAATAAAACCTCACTATGGGGGAAGGGGTGCAGTGTATGCCTCCCAGCATACACAATGGGCAGCACAGCAGGAGGCTGATGGGGCAGATCAGCAGAGGGGCTGGACAGCCCCGGGCGATGACTGATCACTCAGGATAAGCCTAATGACTTAAGCTGTTGACAGCCCCAGGCATGGTCAGCCTGGTGGGAAGCCAGGAGCTACACCCATTGTCACCTGCACTGGCAGGAAGCCCAGGTTTGAACTGATTGGATGCCATCCACCTGGGCAGGTACAAATAGACGCCAGTTCTCCCTTGTTCCCCCAGTTCGTTCTGTTCAGAATAAACTCATCTTTACCCCAGCTCTGTGTCCGTCTCTATGTGAAGCACACGACTTTACAGTGCCTTTTTCCTGCTCCCCCTATATAAATACCCCTGATTGATTGATTGATTGATTGATTGATTGATAATATTATGCAAAATGGAGTTGTCAAGTTTTCTAGATAGATTATAATGAAAGTGAGAAAAGGACACAGATCTTTGATAAGCAAGTTTATTGCAAGAAGTAAAAAAGCTACAGAGAAAGCTTTCAATCAGCTACGTACAGGAAGGCATCAACTTAGGACCACCATCTTTCTTGTAGGCAGAGAATTACCTTATTCATTATTAATCATATCAATAGCAAGCACCATTGAAAAGATTAACCTGGCTTATGTTATATTTGCCACTTAGATCACTTTCCAGATCCCTCAGGTTAATACTGTTTACCACATTCTGATTACTATTCTCAGCAATGAATGCCCAGGATATTTTGGTTTGGTTTCGAGTCTCACAACAAATTGCAGCCCAGATATGACTGGGTACATTCACTCTGTTGTTGAGGAGTGTATTCCCAGATACCGCACCCACAATGGCATGTGTTCTATTGCACAACTTAGTATAGTTTTTTATCTTGTTTTCATACGCTTTCCATTGTCCACGATTGAGTCTTCTATACAGGGGCACGGTGTTGGTCAAGGTGAAGGTTGCATTTTTGCGAGTCTCATTTCGTTGATGGCACACTGGTACCAAGTGTCCTTTGTCAAATGAGGAAGCATTTCTGTAATCTTTCAAAACAGCCTGGCTGACTGCAAGGAGATCGGAATCGATTCCACTTGCACTTTCCGATACCATTTCTGTTTCATTGCTCCCAGGAACTGCAAGCTAGGAATAAGAAAGGACAAACCATGTGCCTGATTAGCATTCACACAACACTAAATCAAATAGCCAGAAGGTGAGGAAAGATCTACCATGAGTCAGCCAGGGAGTGGGGTGTGGGATCTTATTACAATAAGTCTATGCATATTTGGTGGCCTTCAGGTAGCCTCTTCCAGGCATCCCAGCCAACAGGGAAGTTTCCGGGAATTCTGGAAATTGAAGCCCCTGACTGGCCCTCCTTGGGAGCCCACTCTAAGCTGTCCAATAGCAGAGAAAACACGTTGATTGAGCTTGAAATTGGGGGTGCTCTGAGTCTGGTTCTTTGGGGAAAGATGGAAGTAGGATCTTGCCAATGAGGACAACAGAATTCAAGCTTCTAAAAGCTCCTGAAGATTAATTATGTATCAATAATTCTTAAATTCAATTCACTGTCTTGCTTTATTTCCTAACCACAGACTCCATTTCATGTGTAATGTATTGGTCTTTGTCTTGCTTAGGAATATCACATGGGGTTAATTGCTGGAAGGTTGCTCAAGCAGGGAAGCTGGCTAACGGCTCCCAGCTCCTCAGACAACCCGTCTCCAGCGCCGCCATTGGCTGCCTCTAGGGCGGCAATAGGTTGCTTTAAACCTATTGGCCGCCGCCTAGAGGACAGGGTATAAATTGCTGCATTCGCAGCCCTGTTTCCCAGTTCAGTTCCTGCAACCAAATAAAGAATGTCTCTTGCTGAACTCTCTCACCTAGTCTCGTCAATCAAGCAACGAACCCAGTATCTAACATCATGAATGTTTAGTTTCAAAACAGAAACTCCTTTTACCTGTGGTTCAATCTTCCAGAATGTTATTCGTCGACCCGGAGTATGTCTATATAGTTTGTATGCTGAGAAAATGGGGATACGCGAACTTTTGTTGTACATTGTGACAAAACGATATCTGTTCTTATACCTCTGGCAGATTATGGCCATATTGTTTAGTTGCAGATTGGGGGGGTTTCCATCCAAGAAGAACTGCCTGCAGGAGTATAAACTGTCCACCACCTCCCCAGCTGCAGGCAGGAGAAAAGGGGCAGCCAGGGGGAGGATCCAGAGCAGCCACATGGCCGTGCGCTTGGTCGGTTAGTCCTTCCGGTGGAATTTTTCTGCCCAAAAAAAAAGTGAGAGAAGAATAATGATAAAGCATTAATTTAGCAAAGATCCATAACCCACGTGAGAATGGATTCGAGGTTGGGTCATGCCACGGGCACCTGAGGTCCACCTGGTCAGATGGAGGCCAACCACCAGATTGTTTACGCTTCTGGGTGGAAGAGCTGGAATGTGGGAAGGGAAGAGAAATGGTAAGCAGGCAAAGAAGGGAAGGGCGAGGAAAGAACGGAAAAGGAAGAAAGGAAAGAGAAGGTGGAAAAAGGGAAGAAAGGAGCAAGGAAAGGAAAGAGAGGGAGGGAGGGAAAGAGGTTTTCCAAAGAGGCTCCTGGGAACCGCTTGAGAAAAGAGGCCTCAGCGGAGGAGAAGGAAGAGGCAGAGGAGAGAGGAGGGAGAACAGGGATGGTATCAAAATGGGAAGTGCTGAATGGATGAAGCAGGGAAAAAAGAGGAAAGGAAGTAAAGAGAGAGTTACGAAAAAAGCAAAGGAAGGGAAAGGAAGAAGGTAGGCAAGAGAGAAGGGAAGGGATAATAATAATAATAATAATAATAATAATAATAATAATAATAATAAT
>JAKJMR010012640.1:0-12723 GCA_024449315.1 Daboia siamensis | reverse complement strand
GACCATAGCCTTGACTATACGTACTTTTGTTGACAGGGTGATGTCTCCGCTTTTTAGTGTGCTCTGCCATTAAGCTTCCACAAATCTCCTTTGACTCAAATTTCTCGGTATGTCAAACATCCTGCACAGAATTAGAGCCTTTCCATTCCACCCTAAGTTCTAAAGGTTCAGCCTCCTCTCGTACAATGAATGATCTCAATGAAGGGATCATTTGTTTGTGTGATGTCTGAAAGCAATCCAAAATGTCTTTAGAGATTTAACACCAAGAGTTCATTTCTCTCTTTCTGTTCTGTTTCATCCTTGATTCATCCTTTTCAGCTGATGAACCTGATTTAAATTTTTGAAATAAATAATCAGTCATTTTTATTGACTTGGAATAAGAAGCATCTGCTTTTCTTGACATCCTCTCAGCAGAGTTGGACTGTGGATGGGCAAGAGAGGATGGTTCTTCTCTTCTACCACTCCCATGCCCAATGAGGTTATCAGCACGAGTAGAAAAATGCAGAAGTCTTGACTTTTTCTCTGAAGTAAAAATGAGAGAAGCTTGACATTGAGCACCTACTCCATTTGTTAACAGTCATTGTTGCTCATTTTATTTGTCAATGTGGGTGTCTCAGTTTCTATGTGTTCTTTTAACGATTGTGTATTTAATATGGAATAATATGTCACTCTTCCAAGTATTAATTACTGGGGAAGATAAGCAGGCAAAGGGAGAGAGATTGAAAGTCAGTCAGAAATCTAAATACAACAGCAAGAATAAGGACAATATGAAGAATAAGCCAAAACTGAATTTGAAACTGAACTATGTACAAATGGTGAACATGTAATAAGAAAAATGTATAAAGTTATAAGCATTTGACACGGAAGACAAATAGGTTAAATCTGCATGGCTGAATCCACTATTAAATTTGGATATTTATTTATTTATTTATTTAATTTAATTTGTATACCGCCCTTCTCCCGAAGGACTCAGGGCGGTGAACAGGGACATAAATATCAATGCCCAAATACAGAAATTGAAGACAAATTAAACCCTAGTGCCCAAATGCAGAAGATAAATTACATTAAAACACTAATAAAACAAGACCTATCAGACCAGGCCGGACTGTTCAAACAGATAGGTTTTTAGGTCGCGTCGGAAGGAGCGTAGGTCGGGAGCCATCCGGAGCTCAACCGGTAAACAGTTTCACAGGTCAGGCGCACCCACAGAGAACGCCCTCCCCCTGGGGGCCACCAGTCAACATTCTTTAACCGGTGGCACCCTGAGGAGGCCCTCTCTGTGGGAGTGCACTGGGCGGAGGGAAGTTGATGCTGGTCGCAGGTGCTCCCTAAGGTTCTCCGGACCCATGCCATGTAGGGCTTTGTAGGTCATAACCGGTACCTTGAATCTCACCCGGAAGGCAACTGGAAGCCAATGCAGCTCACGGAGCAGAGGTGTAATATGGGAGTATCGGGAGACCCCCAACACAATTCGCACGGCTGCATTCTGCACCAGTTGGAGCCTCTGAGTGGTCCTCAAGGGTAGCGCCATGTAGAGAGCATTGCAGTAGTCTAATCGAGAGGTCACAAGCGCATGAGTGACTGTACGTAAGGTAAAGATTCCCCTGCCCATGGATGCTAGTCGTTTCTGACTCTAGGGGCTGGTGCTCATCTCCATTTCAAAGCCGAAGAGCCAGTGCTTGTCCGAGGACATCTCCATGGTCATGTGGCCGGCATGTCTAGACGCCAAAGGTGCACGGAATGCTGTTACCTTCCCACTGTAGTGGTCCCTATTTTTCTATTTGCGTTTTTACATGCTTTCAAACTGCTAGGTTGGCAGAAGCTGGGATGCGTAAGAGGTGCTCACTCTGTTACGTGGCACTCAGGATTCGACTGGCCGAACTGCCGATTTTCTGATCGACAAGCTCAGCGTCCTAACCCACTGAGCTACCGTGTCCCTTGGAATTGGGTATGTGTAGTTTAACCAAGACAAGGGTGAGGGGTGACATGATAGCAGTGTTCCAATATCTCAGGGGCTGCCACAAAGAAGAAAGAGTCAAGCTATTCTCCAAAACACCTGAAAACAGGACAAGAAGCAACAGATGGAAACTAGTCAAGGAGAGAAGCAACCTAGAACTAAGGAGAAAGTTCCTGACAGTTAGAACAATTAACCAGTGGAACCACCTGCCTCCAGAAATGGTGAATGCTCCAACACTGGAAGATTTTAAGAAGAGACTGGACAGCCATTTGTCTGAAATGGTATAGGTTTTCCTGCCTGAGCAGGGGGGTTGGACTAGATGACCTCCAAGGTCCCTTCCAACTTGTTGTTGTTGTTTTTGTTGTTGTTATTTTCTCTCTGTGTGCCAATGGTTCTATTCCAGGCTGTCACTTTCCTGCCTCTTAGCCAGCTCTCATGCAAAAAATGATGCTTCTAGAAAAGATGGCAAAAAAAAAATTACTTCAGTTACAAGGAATGATAAAATCAGCTCCAAATTAGGATTCAGACATGGAGATCTCATTGAAAAGAAAATCCCAAACTCTTAACATTAGGCTGGGTTCAAGGATACTGAGCTTCCATGGAGATAAAGCACAGGCAGCACTAGAGTTAAGGGTCACCAACCTAGAATGGCACCAAACCCCATAACTCTGGGTGACCTTCCCTAGCAGCCTTTGGAGGCAAGAGACCCCATTGAAGGACAGCAGAAGTCACTTTCCTGGCTGTTGAACTATCTCCATCCACCATGACTTTCTGGACATGTCATAACAGGAAGGACTAAGACCACTAGAGAACACTGCCCCAAGGGGTCTATCTGTGACTTTTCTCTAATGTGCTTTTCTCCAGCTACCCCTCCTTACATGGAAGAAGTTCAGGGTCCCAAGAGCAGAAGCTTCTTCTCACTGCAATCATCCCCATTCCTGTCTCTGAGACCTCTTCTCCTATGTCTCCAGGGACTGCCTTTGATGTAAACATCCGACTGAAGCAACATGGAAGGGATCTTGCATCAGAAAAGGATAAATATCACAGCTTATGCTTTTTGTGGCTGACATTACAGGACAGACAGGGGCTGTGTTCTTGAATATATTTTTTCTCTCTTTCAGGTGAATCTTAGTTTCTCTGAATCAGGAAATCCACTGGATATTCCACCCTGTCAGAGAGCTTTGAATTCTAATTCTTTTTTAGAAAGAGGAAGGAGATTTATTCCACCCCATGAATTATGGACCTCCTGCTTCTGCTTCTGATGCTGCTGGTGTCCCAGCCACTCTCTGGGAAGCTGAGGATGAGGTGCCCACTGAATTTGGACCACCAGGACGGAGAAAAGCCATGGAGCTATTATAAGCCAGGAGATCTTCTCATTGGTATAGTCATCTCTGCATCAGAAATAACACCTGCAACATTACCTTTCAACATGGCTCCTTCTAGTCAGATTCAGCTGTAAGTCATGCGATGGAGTTTCATTCCTTCCATTTGCAGTTCTAACACTCTTCTTTTTTTTCTTCTTGTTTTGCTTGCTCTTTGATTGCAGGATCTGACAAATGTTTTGAATCCTTTTGATTAACATGGCCTCTCTCTTTTGCCTTGTTTTCTGAGAGGAGAAACTTGAGGCAAATGAAACCTGAAAGAAATCCACATTTTCTTCTCTCTGTTCAATCCTAAATTCATGACTGGAATACTGACTTTGGTTGGAAGTAATGATTGAAATGGTTCTAATTTCCTCTGCCCAACCATTTCCATATTCTTATCACTGATTGATATGCAATCTCTGGTTTTTCAAGGAATAGATGACTTGTTTTTAGAACACCTTCTCTGGGTCACTTATCAAAAATCTCCTTCCTTTAATGGTGGTTCTTCTTTAATGGCTGAATTATTCCGAGCTATGAATAATAGGGCTGCTAAAAATAATGATATGTTTCTGATATGTTAAACCTTTTTGAGGACTATCCCCATCCTCACCACTAACAATATTAAAGGGTGATGGGTGACTATCATTTGTCTCTGGTTTCGGATCAATAGTGGCTTATGTTTCAGCTAGTATGTAAAAAAAAAAGATGATTAAATGGAGAAAATTATTGTTGTTTTTGTTGCTGTTGATGATGCCAATATTAACATGATCATGGTTTCACAATAGTTCATCCTATAAAAATGTACTACACATGATTTGCAATATTGAACTGCTGAGGGAGAATCCTCAGCTCCTGCACAATCTCACACTTGGCTACAACATCCATGACAACTATGATAACACCCTTGGCACTTCAGATGCCTTGCTGGACATGCTGTCTACTGGAGAAGCCAATGTTCCCAACTACAGCTGTGGAAGGAAGGACAAGCTTTTGGCTCTTGTTGATCGAGCTAACAGAGACAGATCCATCCAGATGTCAACATTAGCAAACACCTACAAAGTCCCACAGGTTTGTGTTTGTCCTTCCCTTTCTGTAAAGTGAGTGTGATGTTGGTGTGTAAGCAATAAGATTTTCAAAAAGAGGCTGGATATTCCTTTTCTCTGGATTGGGTATAGGATGTCTTGCTATGGGCAGGTGGGTGGACTAGAAAATCTCCATCCCATTTTGTTCATTTGTTTGAGAGTGTGTTTGGGGCTCAATGGAGCCATGAGAAGTAGGATTGGTATGTACCAAAAGGTAAGTGAAAGGTGTTGCCAATATTACATTTTGGTTGCATGTGCTGTTAAGAGGACTTGGCTCCTAGTCTCATAATAATTATCTGATTATGGATGAGTTAAAGTCAAAAGTTATTGTCTTAGGAAAGTGACAGCAATGCCATACAGGGCTAATCGATGAGGAGGCAACAGAGCAAATTTACAACTTTCCTTACCTGGGGGAACTTTTCTCTGTGACTGGATCTGGGCTCCCTCAACATCAAAGGAGCTCATTTACAAGGCACAAGTGAATACACTATTATTATTTTAAAAAAAATCATAGGTATGCGGCTTTCTTAGCCTGAATGATTAAATACAAAATACCAATGTTACCATTATGCACTTATATTGAGCTGAACTTTGGGATTTAATTTATATCACTACTAGAACAAATCCGATCACATTATCTGAGAAGTGTCTTGAGGGTGAATAAAAGGACTTCAGCTGCTGCCTTCAGAGCAGAATTGGGAATTTATACAATTTATAAAATTGGGGCATATAATAATTTAAATAAAATTAATGGTATGGAAACTGATAAGAGTCCCCAAATGCTATTAGAACAAACAAATTTCATTTAAAACATTCTTGATTTTATATTAGGAACTGCTGTCTCCCTGTTTTTTTTGCCATTCGAGAAAAACCTAAAAAAATGCTGCACAAAGAATCCAAGATGGTCAAAATAGAGAAAAGTAGGGCCATCTTCAGTAAGGTTGGCACACTGAAAGGCATCAGCTGCTACAAATGTACCTGGGATTGCACTTTAGAGAAATAACCTATTGGGACCCTGATATTAAAAAACGTAGTTTGTCTGTGCTCAGAATTCAAAAATTATATATAGTGAAGTCCTTTTCAGAAGGAAATTACGTTCTGATAGTGGTAAATTCTGGAGTTATAAAGAAATACTATTTTCATTGTTTATGCTTATTCTATTGTACATATTTTTCTAAATTCAGTTTTTACATGGAGTCTTGTTAATATTCTGTGTTTTATATTCTGTATCTTGATATGGCCTAATGACTAATCAGCAGGAAATATTCTTATATGTGCATGATAAAAATATTGGTTTTATTAAAAGCTAAAAATTGGGGCTTGCTAGGACCTTATGTACCTTCCAAGTATTGAGTTAAATCTTCCAAACTCCTTACAATGAATATACTTGTATCTGTAGAGGTCCAGAAACAGAAGATGTAATACATCTATTATTTTGAATGACAATTATTTAAGAAAAAGGGAGATCAATATCTTCGATTGCACTTTAGAGAAACAGTCTATTGGATCCTAATATTTTTTAAAAAATTATTTACTCTGTGCTCAGAATTCAAAAATTGTATATAATAAAGCCCTTTTTGGAAGGGAATTATAGTCTGATTGTGGTAAATTCTGGGGTTATAAAGAAAGGCTATTTTCATTCTTTATGTTTTTTCTATTGTATTTATTTTTTCTAAATTCTGTTTTTACATGCAGTCTTAATAATGTTCTGTGTTTTATATTCTGCATTGTTATATGGCCTAATGACTAATCAACAGGAAATGTTCTAATATTTGCATGAGAAAAAATATTCAATTTATCAAAAGCTAAAAGTCGGGACTTGGTACGACCCCAAATATAACACAGAATTCCTTTTTTCAGGTCAGTGGGAGAATTGCTTCAGAGGCTCTGAGTGATAAAAGTCAATTCCCATTTTTCCATCCGATGTTCCCCAAAGAAGGGATCACATACCCAGGAATTATCCAAATTCTCCTCCATTTTGGATGGAGCCTGGTTGGTCTGTTTGCTCCAGACACAGAGAAGGGAGAGAATTTCATGAGAATTTTTACTCCTATGCTAGTCAACAATAGAATTTGTGTTGTTATATCACAACTAATCTCAACAACTGGACATACTGCATTCCTCAGGGATGCCCTCTCTAAGTGGAGAAAAGTCAACATCTTTGTTCACTTCATAGAATTTGAGTTTATTTGGGACAGAATCCTTCCCTTCCATTCAGCACTTGAAGGTTTGCCAGGACCCATTGAAGGGAAAGTCTGGATCATGACAGTGATTGGAGTAGATTTCATCAAAAAGGATTGGCGTCTCAAGCATGTCCATAGTATTTGGAGCTTTCCCTTTAGGTGGAATAAGAATTGGAAAAATGATACTGCCTATAAATCACCTTTCTTTGTGGAACCTGAATTTCAAGCTGAGTATTTTCACTGTTCTGTTTCAAAACACACCTTTTCTGTCAAAGGCCGGAGAAGATGCACCCAGAAAGCACCAGTGGAGACCCAAGAGAAAAACAATAGGATGCGAGTCTCAAATGGCCTTGCTACTTATAGCATCATTAAGATTCTGGTCCATGCCTTAAATGATGCATCCAAACCCCAGAGGAGAAGGAAGGAGGGTGAAGAGAGGTTGGGGGCTCCAAGGCTGCAGCCATGGAAGGTATGGGGTCCCAACAAGGATCCATCAAACAAAATTCCTTTTCAGGGTCTTTTGTGCTCTCTGGGCTTGGTGGTTTAAGATCTTAAGCTTCTGTACAACATCTCCTGTCAACTCTACTAACATTGGATGTTCCTTCTCTGACAACTGATGAAAATGCAGCCATTTTCTCTTCTCCTTTAACATGCTTTTCTTTACTTTTAGAATTCAGGTGTAGTAGGGGCGGGGTTGGGATGTAAGCTCAGTAAGGCATAATAATAATGTTGCCATGGGAACTCAAGGACAAGCTGATAATGTTTTGGCAGGCTGAGGAGCTGAGGAGGTGAGGAGAAAGCACGTGCTTGAAGCTAATTGGGGAATGTGTTTTATGAGAGTTTGTTGAGGGTGGAAATTATGCTTTGTAACGGGGAAGGAAATTTAGTTTTTGGGTTCAACAATGTAGTGCTGATACTTTGTTTCTCAAATAAATGTTCTTTAAGGAAGAATTTTGCCTCAAAGTTCTTTTGATGGGTTTCATCTATCGGAACCATGACTTTAATCTAAAAACTACACATTTGTACCTTAACCACCTTGGGGTCCTGATGTCCAGTCACTGTCCCTAAGTTGAGGAATAGACTGAGAAAGACTTGGGGAAGATCTCAACATGGAGGAAGGAAGGAGTGCCTGGATCCAGCACCCCGGCCATGGCTGCAGCCTCAATGGAGGGAGAGCAAGCCAGCACACCGGTGGAGAGGGAATCTCCTCAGGCCTTACAGCTGGGGCATGACCCAAAATGCAGGAGCTGATCTTGTCATTGGAGTGGACCCTGCCCAGTGGAGATTCCAAGCCCCTTGAAATGACCCTGCCTAAAATAAGTTCTTCAAAAGTGACCGAAGTTGACTTGCAAGGGGGAACCTCTCGAAAATCACGTTCCCCCGGCTGCTGGAGAGTCAGGAAATCAATGACTATTGAGGATTCTGGAGAGTGGAAGTACCTGTCCACAGCCCATAATCAATCAGTGGAGAAGTTGGTGGAGAGGTTTGAGGGACTAGAGATGAAGACTGGAGAGCAACCCTCTCACTCTTCCCATGCAAGTGATCACAATGATCGGTGAAGCAGATGCCAGTCCATGCCGAAAAGAAGCCCCAGCCCCACCTATGGAGCACAAATGGCTTCTCCATCTTTGAAGCCATCAACGTTAACTTCCAGCCCTGCAAGGAGGGACAGCCCCGACCACCTCTCTGAACATGGAGGCCCAAGATGTCGTTCCTCTAGAAGCCCTGACCATCACTACCATCAGTCACACAGCCCGAAGCTTCACCATCAGCACCATCCAAGTCAGAAGTCTATGCAGGGGGAAGAATCAGATGTGAGCCTGCAACATGATATAATGCAACAGCTGCGTGAACTGTTGGCTAGGCAGCAACAGGTGAGATCACCACAGCCATTGGGGCCCGTGCCACAACTGGGGATGCCAGAGCTACTGCCACTGGGAGGTCAGCCACAGGTGGGAGCACCACAGCAGTGGGGCTAGTACCAGCCACTGAATGTGCAATATGTCAACGCTGCAAACATTGGATGTTTTTGCTTTGACAATATAAGAGATTTTGCTCTTAGAATTAGATGAAGCTAGGGGGAGGAGGGAGAATGTTTTCCCCAGTTGTTTTTAATAAGATAAGAAATGGCATGTTATAGAATGGAAGGGAAGCTTTGCCCTTCAAACTGATTGGAGAACATGATTTATGACTGCTAATTGGAGGAGGGAATTGCCAGATATTGGGTGCTGAAGGGAGGGGAATTCAGATCTTGGATCCATCATGCTGTGCCGATGCTTTGTTTTCATTATTATAGACTTTTTAGGATAAACAATGCCAAAGGTTCTTTGAAGTGTTTCATTAGTTGTAACCATGACATCATGCCAAGATCTACTTTCTTTTCAAGCTATCTGGAGTCCTAAGCTCCAGCTGCTGTCTCTAGACTTTAGAGAAGCTGGCAAAGATTCAGGGAAAAATTTTCATCATGGGAAAAGAGAATCTGATTGAAAATGGTGACCCAGCAGCTACCAATATGCTGTGGGAAGATTTGGTAGGACTCCCAGATGGTGGCAGAACCCAAGCAGTTAGGAGACCTTATCTGGTCATCAGGCTGGACTCAGCCCAGCAGAGACTCCAGACACCTTGATACTGCCATGCCACCCTCAAAGACTTCAAAAGGAGAATGGTGGAGAGCTACCAGTTCATCTGCCACTGAGAATTTGGGTGAGTGGAAAATCCTGTCTGCAGACCAGACAGCCGTCCAGCCCCAGGAGTCTCCTTCCAGGCCCTCCAGCCCCACAGAGAGATAGAACACCAGCCTGGGGCCCTTGCAGCAATGGGAGGTTTGGGACCCCCCTGCAAGTGGAAGGCCAACAACCTCTAAGCTTGCCACAGCTAATGGAGGCCTTGCCACAGCTTGGGGTGGTGCAGAAGCCTGGAGAACAGAAGCTGGTGGGAAGATGACCACAGCAAGGAGATTTGTCACCACCCCCAAATGTACAGCAACCATTGAGGGGCCTATAGCAGCAGAGGGCACCACAACTCTATGCTAACCAGCAGCAGGAAGTTCAACAATAGCCTCAGCCAGGTAGCTGTCTTTGGGAGACCCCTCGCAACCCAGGAGGTTGCAACTGCAGATGTTGCAACCACAGCAGGGGGCGTGGCCACAGCCCCTGGGCATACAGCAACAGTCAGGATGGGACCAGTAGCAACTGGGGGTGCAACAGCCACAGTGGAGAGCTCAGCAGCTAGTGATTGATCCACCTTTCAGGGCAACCTTTGATGGGGACCCAGAGAAGCTGATTTTCTTTTCTTTTCTTTGTAACTTTTTATTAATTTTCCAATATTAGAATTATATATTTGAAAAGAAACGTGGTGTCTGAGTTACAATAATTACATTACATACAAATATTATTAATACAAATCTCCAACTATTACAGCCAATATTTCCTCTCTTTTTCCCTTAATACATACTGTCTCTTGTTTAAATTAGTATACTTTATCTATCAGCTACTTAATAATTTTATATGTCTTATTTATTTTGACATTCCATCTTTTGGACGGTAATAACCTTATAAATTTTCCCAGCTTTAATTTTGCATTGATATTTAAATGAAACATTTAATATTTATCATTTTCAAATTTTTAAATGACCCCTATTCCCTTTGTCACGATCCCCTCATCTAGTATTTCGGATACATACCTTATCTATCTCACTTCTATATCAACAGATTAGTAATACAATATGATATTCTTGTTTTCATTACAATTTCCAAATATTATAGATTCCATAGCCAAAATTTCTCCCATTTCAGCATTCTTCCTTATGTCCACTTTCTCATATTTAAGCTTATTTAGTTTTGTTCTTATCACTACATCAAAACATGTTAATTACATTACATCACTCTTAATCACCTTTATCTTATCTTTATACACAACTGAATATTTCAATTTAACTGTTCATATTTATGCATCTAGGTTTTAATTAACCAACATTTTTCCTTATCTTCATATCATAACAAAATATGGGTCTTGTCTACTTAAATATATTCTATTTTAAACCTCTTATATATGTCCACATTCCATCTTTCTTCAGTCTTATTCTGGCTTTTTTCCTTTGCCAAATCATCTTCCATGTCCTTGCTTCAGGGTCCTCAAAGAATTATTGTATTGTTGTATATATTATGTCATACTGAGATGACCATCCAGTCACCATTTTTGAAAGGCTGAGAGGTCTGGCAGGACTACCAGATCATCTCTTTATTTTCTCCTCTTGACATAGTTGTCCTGAACTGTTTATCTTTCCTTCCATCTGTTTCTCTTCTTGATCTTCAAATTCCTTCTGATTTATATAGCAGGTTTTTTCCTCCATCCAAGTTATCAGATTTTTTTCTGAATTTTCTATTGACGCTACTTGTTGGGCAGTTAGGTCTTCTGTGATAATATTTAATTGTTCAGTTTTTTCTGTTGTATTCTGTATAGATAGGTTTTTAGTTATAGTCAAAGTTTGACTTTTCATATATAAGACGCTTTCTGATTCCCCCCCCCCCCCAAAAAAGCTCTTATTTCATCACCAGCTGTAAGAAGAGTTTGGTAAGTTTGGTAAGTTATTTTCAATATAGCAGAAATTTGTTTTTGCATTTCTTCCATAAAAAAGGTCTGTCCCATAGTGTTATTTCAATCCTTTCTGTTTTTTTCTTCTATTTTAAGAGGAAAAACCCATTCTTTCAAATAAAAATAGAAGGTAAAAAGTAGATAATCAAAATCTTTTAATCCACAAGCTTTAGGAAATAAAGTTCCAGTTGGGATCCAATTATTTTTTTCAACATTTTCAAAAAAAGGTCCCCTGTATATTCAATTGCCGCTGTTTCTGGAGCAGGGCTAAAATACCCCTTCCCTCTCCAGTGTGGGCCGGAGTTTCCTTTCCTTGTGGAGCTGAGGTGGGGAACTTGACGGCCTCTGTGCCATCTCCTTAGGGTTCGCTGGTGGTTTTCTGGGCTTCCCAGCCAGGGTCCAGTCAGACTTTCCAGTTGGAGTGTGAGAGCATTCGGCGGCGTAGTGCCCCTCTTTCCTGCATTTAAACATCCAGTGTTTCTTTTGGTGGATGATGACTGTTTGCTGGCTCCCAGGCTGGCTCTGATAGTGACTTCCCCCATGATGTCAACCCTCTGCATTGCCTCTTGGCCAGGTTGATCTCAGTTTCTTCAGCTGGGACGTACCAGTCCTGCAGCCGATGAGGATCTCCCCGAGGGAAGCAGGCAGCATAGAGGTTGTACTTTAATACATGTTTGAAATGGTCGAGCAAGATGTCCTCTGGCCAATTTAGCTTGGTGGCCAGGGTTCAGAATTCCTGGGTATATTCTGCCACTAACCATCTGCCCTGTTTCAGTCTTTATCCACTCCTGGGCTTTCTGGTTGACTAAGGGGTCTTAAATGACTCCAGAAGATGGTAGAGGACAGGAAGGCCTGGAGGAACATTGTCCATAGGGTCGTGATGGGTCAGACACGACTTCCCAGCTAACCACAAAAAACCTGATGAAAATTTTGTGCAGTGTCTTCACCAAGTGTGGTGCCTGCAAGAGGACCTGGTATCATTCCAATGGATCATTAATAACACTGTCGACAAATCAATAATATAGTTATATTATTACAAATGAAATATTTATACAAAATATAGTTGCCATTCATTACATTCATACAATCCTGTATCAAATCCTGCATGCTAACAATTAGTTTCCTATTGAATTTTACTCATGCACCTCTCTCTAACACAAATCATATTTTTATATTCTGGAAGCTGTAAGGCCCTGCCTCAGCTGAATCTCTCAAGGAAGCAGAACTCTTGAAACTGGCATCATTTCAAAAGGAACTTGAGAGTCAGTGACAAGAAGAGAAGGCGGGCAGAATCTGAAGTTCCCAGGTGAAATTGTTAGGCTAAACCCCATTGTTCAAAACCCCTCCCTAAAATGGAAATATATCTAAATAGACAAGAGAGATTGTCTTGATGTGTAGATAAAGGAAAATACTGGCTAAGACTTAGATGTATGAATATCAATAGTTAAATTAAAATATTGAGCCGTCTATAAAGCTTAAACAAAGGTGACTAAGACGAATAATAATAATAATAATAATAATAATAATAATAATAATAATAATAA
>JAKJMR010012638.1:4589-23560 GCA_024449315.1 Daboia siamensis | reverse complement strand
GACCCATCGAGTGCCAATAATTTTCTTGTTTGCAGGAGGGCTTGCAGGTGTAAACACTTGGAGTTTCTTTAGACTGTCCATTTCAGCCTGCATTGCCTCAAACCATTTATCCTGTTCTGCCTCTGGAAGATGTTTGATCTGTGTGAACTTCTCAGGTGGAAGTGTAACATTACAAATCAAAGGTACAGGTGTTTTCGTTACTTGCCACGAATAACGTTTTGGAGGAATTCCCTTTGTGGTCCTCTTGGAACGTCTCGGACCAACCGTCCATTCTTCTTCCATGTCGTCCTCGTCTTCATCATCGTCGCCGGCAGCAACATCGGCGGCTTGCGAAGACGGAACAGTAGGTTGAGAAGAACTCGTGGAAGGGACAACCTCCTGTGAATCTTGACCATCAGGTTGTGTGGCATCAGCAACATCATCTCTAGGAAAATAAACTCCAGGATCATTAGAATGAATCCTGGACCAGTCAGCATCTTCCTCAAAAGTAGCAGATTGTGAAACCACAATAACATGATGAGAGTCAATGTATTTGCTCCATTTTGAATTATCGTCAATACCCATAAATCTCATCCTTTTTGCTGCAGGACCCCCTTTCTTTCTTTGGGCTAAAGGAATATTGACCATAGCATAGGAACCAAAAATATGGAGATGTGAGAGATCAGGCTTGTGTCCATACAACATGAAATAAGGGGTCTGATTTATCACACTACTCCAAGTACGGTTGATGATATGGTTAGCATATTTGATAGCTTCACCCCAGTATGGAAGACCAAGGTTGGCGTCTTCAAGAAGGCAACGCATCATGGTTTGCAAAACCCCATTTCTGCGTTCTGCCACTCCATTCTCAGCTGGAGTATAAGGAGCAGATGTCTGATGTACTATCCCATTCTTACGCATCCAGTCCTGGAAACGCTGAGACATGAATTCAGCACCGCGATCACTCTGGATTCTGGCAATGTTGACCTCGAATTGGGTATAGACAAGACTAGCAAAGTCTTTAAAGATCTGAAAGGTCTCAGATTTTTCTTTCATAGGATATACATATCCATATCTAGAATAATTATCAACGATTGTCAAGAAATATCTTTTACCACCAAGTGTTGGTGCAAAAGGACCAACTATGTCAGTGTGTACCAAATCAAAAATGCGTGTTGACAGGCGTGTAGCGTGTTTTGGAATTGCTGCTGCCTTGGATTTGGCTTTCTTGCAGACAGCACAGTCCAAGAACACCCTACACCCCTTTAGATCCAAACCTCTTGCGAACTCTGGCATCTTCTTCAGAACACGGAAGCTGGCATGACCCAATCTTCTATGCCACTTATGGATACACCTGGAATGCAAAGGTTTACCTGTTAGTGAATTCTCAACATTAGCATTTTTATTAGGAACCCCAGGCTTGCGGTGAGCAACCTGTGTCTTTTTTGTATTTTTCTTATCTTTAGGAACCTTTGGAGTAGCAACAGGATCTCTCTCTGGGACGCCTCTCTCTGGGCCTGTGCTTTTTGGAACGTGTATACTTGCCTGCTCTTGCTGCTTAGACTTTGGTTTTATGTAATAAACACCACCAATCAACACAGTTTCAGCAACAATATCTCCATCTTTGACTATATAACTTGTTTTTTCAAGATGGTGCACCTGAAAACGAGAAAACCTAGACAAATGACTCTGACTAAGCAAATTACTACTAGCAGACGGAACGTAGTAAACATCTGGAATGAGAGCACCGAGCTCTTCAATATAAACAGTTCCTTTTCCCATGACCTGAACAGGATGATTTGAAAAAGAGTAAAGTTCACGAAATTCAGGTTCAGGCTCGTGCAGCTCTGTGTACAGCTCTTTTCTGTAGGTAACATGTAATGCTGCTCCACTGTCCAAAGTCCAAAGAAGTCGTCTGTCATACTCTGGTTGAGGCTGTGGATCGTTGGACACAACCAATGTGACAAGTGGAGCTTGTGGATCACGCCTGGAACCACGACCACGACCTTGTCGTCCGCCTCTACCTCTGCCTCCTCTGGAATCTGTTCCTCTGGGCTGGTATGTGACGGGCGCTGGAACTCGTTGGGGACAATCCCGGGTGGCATGTCCCACACGATTGCAGATGTAGCATCTTGGCATCCTTGGAACGTAGGCCCTTCCACGGAAGGCACGCCTCACTGGAGCTCTTGATGCAAGTGGTTCCCTTAAATGTGGCACAGCTTGCATAAGTGCCTCTTCTTCAGTTAAAATTCTGCATACACGATCCACTGTGCGTTGAGCAATAGGCACTTGATTGATCTTGGAAATGGCATCTTTCCACTCATAATTCAAAGAATTGATGATAATGCTGATCATTTGAAAATCATCAATAGGATAGCCTTTTTCACCCAGTTCTTTTCTAATACCTTTCATTTTAGTCAAATGTGCTCCAATATGTTCACCAGGATGTAATCTGGAACCATGGAACTCAGACAAAAGTAAACATGTAGACTCAATGGATGTAGGCCGGTAACATGCTTCTAATTGAGCCCAAATTTGTTGGGCAGTTGCATCATGTGAAAACGTGAGCTGCAATTCAGTGTCCATTGACATCAATAATGTTGTGCATGCTCTATTATCCAAGTCCCATATGTCAGGAGTCCATGGCTGGGCAGGAGGATTAAACACCATCATGTGAGTACCTTCTCTGCGTAGCAAAAGTCCAACCTCACTGACCCATGCCCTATAATTCTGTCCTGACTTCTTTAATTTTGAGTCACCAGCCAGTGGTACAATCGAAGGTATTTGATGAGGAACATACAATTGAGGTACTGGCTGTGCAGGTCTTTGAACTGGTATTCCACTCTGGCCAGCAGGAGGCGCTGGCGCTGGGGCAGGTGCAGTAGCATAACCTGCAGATGACACTGGCCTTCGCATATAAGAACCTGGTGGCAATTGCATGTAGGCTGAATATGGCTGTGCTCTGCCAGGTAGAGGGGCTTGCATCGAAGCAATATTGACAGGAGAAGCAATAGTAACAGGAATCCTAGCACCATTAGGGGCTGGAGCCTCAGATAACGGCAGAAATCTTGTATCTCTGAGCAAAGATTCCTCCATGGACAGTTGAGAAAGTGAGAGCTCCAATTCACGTCTTATTGCAGCTTCAGCAGTAGATGGTGCTATAACATTTGCTTCAGGCATCACTGTGGCTCTGTATGTCCTTTGGGACAGCCCATAGTCATGTGACATAGGAGCCTCCGGTTCCCATTCGTCTGGCATGACACTCAATGGTGGGCGTGACTTTGGCTTTGGGGAAGAAGGAGGCAATATGGCTTCTTCTTGTGGGTGTGGCAATATGGCCGGTTCTTGCTCATAACACTTCTCATATTGCTGAACCATTGACACATATTCCTTTGCCTGCTGCAAACGCTTTTCAAAAACCCCAATTTGTGCACAGTAGCCTTGCATAGCCCTATCTCGCATAGTTTGCTTGGGGCTTGAAGGAGCAGAAGGAATTTTCTTCGGCTGAACTTTAGGTTTCGCTCCAAGCCTTTGAAATTCATCTTGAGCCCCTGGAGTGTGTATATTTTCAGGAGCAGCTACCAGGGAGCTTTGAAAAGTAGAAAAAGGAGTGACTGACCTTGCATCGTCGACAGGAGCAGGTGCATCATCTCCAAGGCGTGTGGCTGAAGCAATCGGAGTCTGTAAAGTTGAAGGGAGATGCCCCATGGATAAACTCCTAGCCTCCCTTTTCAGCCTTGGCTTCATGTTTCAGCAGTTAACCACCGTTGCCTCACCAGCACTAACTAACTGATAACAGCCGCAGAAACATGCATCTCTAAAGACATAAATCAAACCATCCTCGATACCAAATGTTAAGGTAAAAATCACCTTAGTAGAGGGCGAAGGATCGTGCCTCAGAGAATGCATGATGTGCATGAAGGAAAGAAATAAAACACGATGCATCATCCTACTAAATACCTTTTAATTACAAAAATATACAAACTAGATATATTATAAAAAGAGAGCTAGCTGACTACATCCTAACGTAACAGAGAGTAACAGCAAAAGTGGTAAAGGACAATAAAGAATAACTGTGAGAACCTTTTTCTAGACATGCGCACTAAACTGTCTGAAACCATAACATATGAGATTCACTATGGTTACCAGATAGGTTATCATAACAGGTGCAGAGAGCAGGGGAAGAGTACAGTTAGAAATGAACTTTTCTGACGAACAAAAAAAAAAACGTGCAGTGACAATCACAGTAGTCCAAGTCTATGCCCCAACCACCGGTGCTGAAGAGGATGAAATTGACCGGTTCTATGAAGCCCTACAGCACCTTATAGAACTAACACCCAAAAATGAAGTAGGAAAGTAGGAAACCAAAAGATAACCGGAATAACAGGCAAATTTGGCCTTGGAGTACAAAATGAAGCAGGGCACAGGCTGATAGAATTTTGTCAAGAGAATACGATGGTCATAGCTAACACTCTTTTCCAACAACCCAAGAGACGGCTTTACACATGGACATCACCAGACGGTCAACACAGAAATCAGATTGACTATGTGCTCTGCAGCCAAAGATGGAGAAGCTCTATACAGTCAGTAAAAACAAGACCAGGAGCCGACTGTGGCTCAGACCATGAGCTTCTTGTTGCAAAGTTTAGGCTTAAATTAAAGAAAGTAGGGAAAAGCGCTAGGCCAGTCAGGTATGAATTAAATCATATCCCTGTTCAATATACAGTAGAGGTGACAAATAGATTTAAGGAATTAGATCTGATAGACAGAGTGCCTGAAGAACTATGGACAGAGGTTCGCGACATTGTATAACAGGTAGCAAACAAAACCATCCCAAAGAAAAAGAAATGCAAGAAAGCAAAATGGCTGTCTGAGGAAGCTTTGCAAATAGCTGAGGAAAGGAGGGAAGCGAAAGGCAAGGGAGAAAAAGAAAGATATGCCCAATTAAATGCAGAATTCCAAAGAATAGCTAGAAGAGATAAGAATGCCTTCTTAAATGAACAATGCAAAGAAATAGAAGAAAACAATAGAATAGGGAGGACCAGAGATCTTTTCAAGAAAATTGGAGAGATGAAAGGAACGTTTCATGCAAAAATGGGCATGATAAAGGACCAAAATGGCAGGGACCTAACAGAGGCAGAAGAGATTAAGAAGAGGTGGCAAAATTACACAGAAGAACTATACAAGAATGAGCTTAACGTACCTGATAATCACAATGAGGTGGTCACTGACCTCGAGCCAGACATCCTAGAATGTGAAGTGAAGTGGGCCTTAGAAAAGCTAAGCAACAACAAAGCTAGTGGAGGTGACAGTATTCCAGCTGAGCTATTCAAAATCTTAAAAGACAATGCAGTAAAAGTGCTACACCCAATTTGCCAGCAAATTTGGAAAACTCAACAGTGGCCACAGGATTGGAAAAGATCAGTTTACGTTCCAATTCCAAAGAAAGGCAGTGCCAAAGAATGTTCAAACTATCGCACCATTGCAATCATTTCACATGCTAATAAAGTTATGCTTAAAATTCTACAAGCTAGACTCCAGCAGTATGTGGATCGAGAACTACCAGAAGTACAAGCAGGATTTCGAAGAGGCAGAGGAACTAGAGATCAAATTCCTAAGAAAAGCTGGATCATGGAGAAAGCTAGAGAGTTCCAGAAAAACATCTATTTCTGCTTCATTGACTATGCTAAAGCCTTTGATTGTGTGGATCATAACAAACTGTGGCAAGTCCTTAAAGAGATGGGCATACCAGACCATCTTATTTGTCTCTTGAGAAACCTATATGCGGGCCAAGAAGCAACAGTGAGAACTGGACACGGAACCACTGATTGGTTCAAAATTGGGAAAGGAGTCCGGCAAGGCTGTATACTGTCGCCCTGCCTATTTAACTTATATGCAGAGCACATCATGAGAAAGGCAGGGCTAGATGAATCAAAAGTTGGAATTAAGATTCCTGGAAGAAACATCAACAACCTAAGATATGCAGATGATACCACTCTAATGGCAGAAAGTGAACAGGCACTAAAGAGCCTCTTGTTGCGAGTGAAGAAGGAGAGTGCAAAAGTTGGGTTGAAACTAAATATTAAGAAAACCAAGATCATGGCATCTGGCCCTCTCAATTCCTGGCAAATAGATGGGGAAGAAATGGAGGTAGTGACAGATTTTATTTTCCTGGGCTCCAAGATTACTGCAGATGGGGACTGTAGCCAAAAAATTAAAAGATGCTTGCTCCTGGGGAGGAAAGCCATGGCAAATCTAGACAGCACACTAAAAAGCAGAGACATCACCCTGTCAACAAAAATCCGTATAGTCAAGGCTATGGTCTTCCCAGTTGCAATGTATGGCAGTGAAAGCTGGACCATAAGAAAGGCTGAGCGCCAAAGAATTGAAGCCTTTGAACTCTGGTGCTGGAGAAGACTCCTGCGAGTCCCTTGGACTGCAAGGCAATCAAACCGGTCAGTCCTAGAGGAGATCAATCCTGACTGCTCTTTAGAAGGCCAGATCCTGAAGCTAAAACTCAAATACTTTGGCCACCTAATGAGAAGGAAGGACTCACTGGAGAAGAGCCTAATGCTGGGAAAGATTGAGGGCAATACAAGAAGGGGACGACAGAGAATGAGGTGGCTGGATGGAGTCACTGAAGCAGTAGGCATGAGCTTAAATGGACTCCAGAAGATGGTAGAGGACAGGAAGGCCTGGAGGAACATTGTCAATAGGGTCGCGATGGGTCGGACACGACTTCGCAACTAACAACAACAACCATTGCGTTAGCACCTTTGGACAGTTATCACAAGACACAGAAAAGGTATTCACCTCCAGCAATTCAGTGGTTGATGCATATAGAGCACACTGAGAATCTCAGTATTCAGCATGCTCTGAAGGGGGGTGAAAAGCAAGTAGGCAAATATTTTTTTGGATGGTTTTGCTGTCATAAATGGAACTCCCACAGCTTTTCAATTTCACAGTTGTTTTTTTCATGGGTGCCCTGTCTGCTACTCTGAAAAAGACTTCAACAAATTACTTGATTCAACATATGGTAGCCTGCACAACCGTACTAGGATTAAAGAAGAGTACCTCAGGAGCCAGGTTTATGCTGTGCGTTGCATCTGGGAACACGAATGGAGGGCCTTGGTGGAGGCTGACACCTCTTTGAAGCAGTTCCTAGTTGAGAATAAGCTCCCAACTCCTTTGAATCCTTGAGATGCTTTTTTTGGTGGCAAAACAAATGCCACATTCCTGTACTACAAACCAAAACCTGGTGAAGAAATCTTATACTACGATTTCACCAGTTTGTACCCTTTTGTGAATAAGACCAAGGAGTACCCAATTGGCCATCCACAAATCATCTACCAAAACTTTGGGGACATAAAGCAATATTTTGGGTTAGCCAAAGTCAAAGTGTACCTGCCAAGGAATCTCTATTTCCCTGTCCTACCCCACAAATCAGGGGGAAATTAATATTTAGTTTGTGTGCAACCTGCACAGAAAAACTGCAAACCACCCCCTGTAAACACAGTGATGAGGAAAGAGCTCTGACTAGGACATGGTGTGCTGTTGAATTGAATGTAGCTTTAGAAAAAGGTTACAGAATTGTTGAAATCTATGAGATCTGGCATTTTGAAAGAACATCAAATGAGCTATTTTCAGGTTATATGAACACGGATCTCAGACAGAAACAGGAAGCCAGTGGTTACCCTGACTGGTGCAAAACAGAACAGGATAATTCAGGATTATGAAAAGATGGAAGGTGTCCGCTTACGACGTGACCACATTGAAGTAAATCCTGCTAAAAGGCAGATTGCCAAATTCTTCTTAAACTCGCTGTGGGGTACGTTTGGTCAGAGCACCAACCATCTGCCCACATCCGTGGTAACAAACCCTGAGGAGCTTTTCAAAAATCTTTTTGTACCCTATTACGATGTTTCCTCATGCGAGTTTGTGGATACGGAGACAGCAGTTGTGAGATGGAAAACAGCCAAGAACCACCCCACCAAAACCACATGCACTAATGTATTCATTGCCAGTTTTACAACGGCTTATGCACAGCTGAAATTATACAGGCTATTGGATGGGCTGGGCGATAGGTGCCTGTACCATGACACCGATTCAGTCATTTTTATAAGTAGAGAGGGGGCGTGGACACCTCCTTTGGGTGATTATTTAGGTCAACTGACAAGTGAGATTCCGCCAAACACTACGATAACAGAGTTTGTTGCGGCTGGTCCCAAAACGTATGCTTATGCTTTGTCCAATGGTGAAGCGGTGCTAAAGGTGAAGGGAATCACACTAAACTGTGGTAATAGCAATAAGGTTAATTTTGACAGCTTGAAAGATTTGGTACATGACTATTGCCTGTCTGGTACAGAGAGAAAAAAAGAGATCCGGGTAGAACAGTTGGGGATTGTTAGGGTTAAGAAACAGTGGACCCTAGAAACGAGAGTCCTCTGTAAAACTCTAAAAGTAGTGTATAATAAAAGATTATTAAAGAGTGAAGATTACTGTACGGTGCCTTACGGCTATTAAGGATGGTGGAAAATATTGCACAATTTGTACACTCCTTCTCCTGTATTATAAGTGGGCCATCCAATTCTGGCAAATCTTTTTTTATCAAACAAATGTTAGAACATGGCTATGTCGCGTTGTCTCAAATGCCTCAAAATATTGTATGGTTTTACAGCTGCTGGCAACCTCTGTACAAAATGAAATGAACCTTTATTGTCAAAGTACAACTATGTGTACATTGAGATTAGCTGAGCCTCCCTTTGTGCTCCCACCCCCCAACACACAATGACAACAAACCCTCCATCTTACTACACCATGTGAACCAACTACACCACACACCGGCCTCCCAAGTCAATTCTGCATAAAATTCACAAAAGTTATTTCTCATTCAAAAGCCTAACAGCCCACGGATAAAAGCTGTTTTTCAGCCTGTTGGTGCGGCTGGCTATACTCCTATATCTCCTACCCGATGGTAGGAAAGTAAAGAGATACTGTCCAGGGTGTGAGTCATCCCTGAGAATTTTCCCCACTCTTCCAAGGCAACGAGCCCTGGCAGTGTCATCCAGTGGTGTCAGGGGACAGCCCACAATGTCTTGTGCTGTACTCACCACCCTCTGTAATACTTTCCTATCCCTGGCTGTCAGACCAGCATACCAAACCACAATACCATACGAGAGGACGCTCTCTATAGTAGACCGGTAAAAGAGGGTCATTAGCCATTGTTCTACCCTGTTCTTCCACAAGACCCTGAGAAAGTGAAGCCTCTATTGGGCCTTTCTAGCCACCTGGCTTGTATTAACTTTCCAGGTCAGATCTTCACAGAGGTAGACTCCCAAAAATTTAAAGGAGAAAACTCTCTCCACACAGCCCTCCCCGATGTAAAGTGGGGCAGGTTCCTCCTTTTTCCTCCGGAAGTCTAGCACCATCTCTTTCGTCTTGCCAATGTTCAGGTGCAAGTTGTTGTTACTACACCATATGGATAGTTTTTGTACCTCCGCCCTGTATGCTGTCTCATCCCCACCTGTAATGAGACCAACCACAGTTGTGTCATCTGAGAACTTAATTATCGCAGTGGATGAGTCAAATGATACACAGTCATATGTGTATAAAGAGTACAGGTAGAGGCTAAGCACACAGCCCTGTGGCGAGCTGGTGCAAAGCTTCAGGGGGATGGACAAAGCAGACCCGACCCTCACTGTTTGTAACCGGACCCTGAGAAAGTCTTGAATCCAATTGCAGATGGCGGGGGAGAATTTCAAGTCAGTCAGCTTCTTGATGAGAATGCTCGGCAAGATGGTGTTGAAAGCCAAGCTATAATCAACAAAAAGCATCCTGACATAACTTCCAGGTTTCTCAAGATGACTTGCTACAGAGTATAAAACAGTAGCTATGGCATCGTCTGTCGACCTATTTCCCCTGTAGGCAAATTGATGTTTATCAAAATCCAGTGGGAGGCATGTCCTGAGATGTTGGAGAACCAATCTTTCGAAGCATTTCATGACTACAGACGTTAATGCAATAGGTCTGTAGTCATTCAGGCACTCAACTGCAGTTTTCTTGGGGACTGGGACAATGGTAGCTGCTTTCAAGCATGATGGTACACATGCCGTTTGCAAGATGTTAAAAATCCTTGTCAGGACCCCTGCTAATTGGTCGGCACAATTCCTAACCACTATCCCCAGCACCCCACCTGGGCCTTTGGCTTTGCTGGGATTCACAGCCTTCAATACAGCTCTCACTTGGTGTTCACACAGGGTGAGTGGCTGAGAATCAGAAGGCCGGCCAGCAGAGGCTACGGAGTCTGGTCTTTTTACCTCGTAGCGAGCGAAGAAGATATTAAGCTCCTCAGCCAACGAAGCATCAGTGTTAACCATGCTCCTAATACTGCCCTTGTAGTTGGTTAAGTTCTGCAGTCCCTGCCATACTTGCCTCGGATCGTTGTCTGCTAAGTGGTTCTCCACCTTGTGTTTATATTGTTTCGCCATCCTAATGCCTCTTCTGAGATTTGCCCTGGCCTCTCTGTATGTGTCCCTGTCCCCTGCCTTAAAGAACTGCTTAATAAATTCCCTTATAGCAGACATGTCAAAGACAAGGCCCGGGGGCCAGATCCGGCCCGCGAAGTGGTTTCATGTGGCCCGCGAAGCCATCCTGGAAACAGTGAGGGAACGGCCCCCACTGCTTTGGCCCTGGCCCAGAGACCCTCCTCCTGCCTGAGTCCCTCAGATCTGTCCCACTCCTGCCCAGGCCCCCATAGGCACCCTTGATGCAAACGATGTAGAGCTGGCCACGCCCACCCAGTAGGCCATACACACTCTAGCCACGCCCACCCAGTAGGCCACGCCCACCGTCATACCCACCCGGCCCCCTGATCGCAACTGCAATGCTGATGCGGCCCTCAATGAAATTGAGTTTGACACCCCTGCCTTATATTAAGTTTATGGAGGGGCTTCCGTCTTCTTTTGAAGATGATGATTTGTTTCCGCCAAATCAAATTACTGTAGCCGTGATAGATGATCTCATGGCATCGGCCAGTGAGAGTGATCAAATAGAGAAGGCTTTTACACAGTACGTTCATCACAGAAACCTAAGCATTATTCTCATACTACAAAACCTGTTTTTTCAAGGTAAGAAAATGAGAACAATAGCTCTGAATTCCAAATATTTGGTTTTATTCAGCAACCCCCGTGATCAGATGCAAATTGTCACACTGGCCAGGCAGATGTATCCCACTAACACAAAGTATTTTTTAGAAGTATTCCAAGATGCCTTTCGCAAACTACACGGGTACCTTTTGGTAGATTTGGCAGCCACTATTCCTGAATGCTACAGGCTGAGAACAGGCCTCTTCCCACCTGATTGGCCTGCTGTTTACACAATGGAAAAGAAGTGTAAAAAGCAGTAGCCCAGTTACCTTAGCAGTAGTTCATTTAAGATGTCAAAGAGGGTAAGTAGAAATTGGGGGCTTTTAAAAATCTTAGTAAAGGCCGGACCAAGACAGAGAAAAGCCATCTTATGCAATGCTAATAATGACCTGGTGGGGGCAATAGCAGAAATAGCTCTGAACACCCTAAAAGGAAACCTTCCTCTGAAACCTTCACAATTCCAGTCTCTAAAGAGAAAGAAAGGTATCATTAAAAAGTTGAGTGATAGATAGATAGATACTATGGGGGCTACAGCCACTAACCGGTTGGATGCTGAGATGCATACCATTCTTCAGAGAACTGATTTGTGTGAGGATGACAAGATTAAACTGTACAGTTCTGCATTGCAGAGGTATCTAAGACTGACCAAGCAAAATGAGTCTGAAAAGGACAGGCTGAATCTCATTTATCCACCGGAAGACACTCAGCCACTTCCAACATTACCAGAACAGCCTCCACAGGCATCTCCGCAGGACACAGCGATGGCCGAGATCCTAAGCGGTGTGAGGAAAAATGCGGAACTTTTGCTGAACAAAATGAAACAGCATCAGGACGTCTCAACCTGGGATGATCGCGGTACCTTTTTATACAAAGGGGTCCCTATTTCTGCTACTAATATTTTAGACTTGGTGAAAGGAGCCTCGCAGCATCGAGCCCCTACTGAGAAGCAGAAACCTAAAGGCTGGGATGACTTTATGAATGCTATGGCTGAGGTGAATGTTCCGACCTCTGTGTTGGGGTCTACAGCTGTTAAAGAGCAAATAGAAAAGTTGAAAGATTCTCTGGTTGCTAAGGATGAAACTGCTGCTAGCTCCGACTCTGTTATGACATTCCCTTTTGGGACTCAGAAGCCTCTGTTTACCGGTACCCCTTCTAGCCCTTGGACATTAAACCCTAGAAGTAGGTGACTAGCTCAATTTGTAAAATGAATAAAAACACAGTGAAACAAGTCTCTTTCTTTATTTTACAGTAAGGCAGGCATGTCTGCATGCACTGGTGACGGTTACAGGATCCAAGTCCCCTTCCCACATTTATTGTTTTTACAAACAGCTTTACCATTTGATCATTTTTAATATCGACATTGGAGTACATCTTTAAAATATTTTCATAGTCTACTCCTTTAGTCCGGTTCAGTAGAAAAAACGCACGGTGTTGTCCGCAGGTCACAGTGCTGGGGTGTTGCAGTTGGCATTGGTGAAATGTGTACTTCTCAGCTTGCTGCTCTAAAAATATCACTATGGAGTCAGGAAAGTCAGGGCTATCTGGCGGTCTTCCATAAAAATAAAAACATTGCCATATCTGGGACATGGGAAGTACTGTAGAGGGCCAGCCAGTGTTCACCAGGCAGAGTGTGAAGGTGGGTATTTACAATTAATCCAAAAGGTCTTTTGGAGATTTGTCTCTGGGGTAGCAGGTCACAAGGGTAGACCCCTAGAAAGGCTTTATTTCCAGAGAACAAGTGGCAGAGTTGCAGTGTGTCCATACTCACATATAATCAAAAAGCACATTCCTTGTGTGACTTATTTCAATAAGGTTTTCAAAGATTGCATAGAGAATCATGTTGACAGTGTTGGGGAGGGGTTGTGCAAATCTAATTTCGGCTCTGAGGTTACCGTTCCTGATCAAAGAATAGTGCTCAGAGCACCCCTGATCAGGACTCAAGTCAAAACAATACAAAGTATACCCTCGGTTAAACTCTTCCCTACTGATTAACAGCAGCCTGTCTTTCATGCCTTTGCCTGTGGCCTGCACCATCTGCATGTACTCTCTCACAAAAAGACAGTGCTCATAATCAGGCTGAAGAGACTTTGCAGAAATCTGCTTGCCATCACAATGCAATGCACAAAAATTGACATTGCAGTGTTGAAAATTGAACGGATTTCTTTCATAATCCCCACTAAAAGATGCATTGTCCACAAACCCAATCACTAATTGTTTAGGTAGCTGACCCAGAAATAGATTTTCCTGATTACACACAAGGCTACCTGCAGGAATGCTGTAAGCCTTCATCCCCACTCGATCAATGGGGTATTTGGCATTGGAGGAGAGCAAAGCTTCTGCATGACCAAGGCGCACTCCTGGGACTACTTTTACACGTTTTACAAAGAGAGAAGCCGCCAAGAGTTGCACTTTGTAATTCTTGTTGCCATCCTTCATCACGCAAAATTCATTTCTGCTTCTTGTGAGTTTGACTTTCATGTCAATGCCATTAGCAGTCTGTCTTGAAAAAATAGATTGCTATGCAGAGGCCCTAGCAGGTCCCATTTATGACTACCGGCAGTGTGTCTTGCTCTCGCTTTGAAACTGGAGTTCCCAGCAGCTGTCAGTAGAGTACTCTCCATGAGGTTCGAGTCATCTTTGTAAAAACCACCAGCTGTAAATTGACTACCCAGCGCATCACCACCAAAGTTCAGAATCAGTTCAATCATGGCCCAGTAAGAATAGCAATGATGGCTCTGTGTAATGAGCCGATCTCCCAAGGTAACATCCAGCTGATTAACCAGTGATGCTATGGGGTAGTTGGTCAGGGCCACCCTAGCCCCGTCAATATCTGAACCATCAGCCTTTACAATCTTGCAACTCACATACAGCAGGGTGTTGTTTAAATCTGTGTAATGTTCACCATGCCCCGTGATAAAAAATTCCAGGGGAGCATTGGGTGTCAGCACTGATAAAGGTGGGATCTCGACATAGGTACTGTTTTCAATACTGGTCTGTATAGGCGCCAGTTGAAAAAGATCGAGTTCTGATTTAACACATTCCTCTGAAGCAGAATGAATAAATGCCATATTGTATTAGAATATGTCTTCCTTGTCACAGGGCTTCCTCTTCTGTGCACGTCTCCTCTTGGTATGGTGGGCCTTTTTCACAAGTCTTCTCTTTTTAAACGGAATAGGCGGGCCCAATGCGTAATTCTTCCTGGCTATGAACATCCCTGATCCATCCTGCCCCCTCTCAACAACACGGGATACAAGATGCCCCACAACATCTCTGGCAATGTTTTTGGCAGCAGATTTCACATGCGGCTTAATGATTTCTAATCCTTGCCTCAAAAAAGGCATTGCTTTTCGAAAAAGCCCACGGAACAGACCTCCTAAACCTGTCCCGTACATAATGGGGGCTCCTCGGAAGCCTGGAAGGCCACCACCAGCTGGTGCCCTGTAGTAAGCCACGTAGTCTTGACGGTTCCCATGCTCCTTGATCACAACCATCCTTCACTTTTCCGAGGCCTAAAATGAAGCTTGACAATCACCTTCCCATGATAAAAATGCACATTTTTGTCTTGATCGATTTTGATTTCTATAGTAATGGTATCAATGTGATGTTTGCTGACCGGTACATAATGTGGATGGTCATAGGTCATTGTGACAAAATCATTGTCTTGCCCTTGCACAGGCACACAGTGCAGTAATGACACATAGAAGTCGACCACTATCTGGAGCTCTACAATGTCTGTGTAAACATATACAGTAAGGTGCTGAATCCAGGGAGCATACCTAACAGATGTCCAAGTTCTCCGCTAACTAGAATGGTGTGCGCTTCATCACCTTTAAGATTAATTTTTCGACCCACTGAATCATAATGTAGGGTTGTCTTAGGTCCGTCCTTGACATTTATTATAAGCTTGTTCATATTTTCTAACAGATGTCGGATGCTGTTATAGTACCCGCTTCTCAAAGAAAAATGCCATCTCTTTCTCTCATTAGCAATTTCAAAATATCCAGGTGAAGTTAATGTGTGCCAACTATGCGGATACTGTATCTCTGCTAGCCCTACTTCCCATGATTCTGGAAGATCCAACGATCTCGCTAATTGAATAGTAAAATTAGAATTTTTGTTTTGGGGGAAAATTGCTGTTGATGCATTGCTGGGTAGGGTGATGTAAAACTCCTTCATATCAAAGATGTTGTACTTCAGTCTCCTTAACCCTACTGTTGAACTTCTCTGGCCAGCCAGTCCATTTGACTAGAAACTCTCTGTGTCTCCCCCACCCTCTTTTTTGGATAATTTTCTCTATTCTGTATATGCGCTATTGGTCAGCAGGAACCTTTTGGAGCTCCTCAAAGTAAAAAGCCCCCTTTACAGGGTCACCCATGTAATCATTTAATCTATACACAACTCTTTCCCTCCTTGTCTCCAGTTCTTTGATGATGAATATCTCATCTGTATAGGTTTGCTGATAGCCCTTTTCAAACTTACCCCTCAGTCTGGATACTCTGACATGATCCCCCACCTTAAGACATTTTTTTTCTTTTACTTTTTAAAGCTACCCCATAAAGCCTCATCCACACATTCCTTTCGTTAGACAAATTTATGGTATTAGGTGCAGTCCCGATGCTACGATGGTAAGTGCTATTGTACCCCTGAAGAGTATCTGCCAAAATGTCTACATAGCAATGTGTATTTCTAGCTGTGAAATATCTCCAGAGTTTGTTTTTTAGGGTTCTATTAAACCTCTCTATAACGGCTGCTTTAGTTTCAGTCTGAGTGACAAAATGATGAATGCCATAATGTGCTAAAAGTTTCTTCAGCGGGATATTCAAGAAATCAATCAGAGGGACCCCTCCCTCCGAGCCCAACCAAGTTTCCATAATGCATGCCAGATCTGCGTCTTCCTCCTCGATCAAATCACGGATGAGGGGAGCTTTATTCACAACAGACCTGGCATTCAAATAAATCAGCCTGAGCTCAGGTGTCTGCCCTCCCCCTTCCCCGGGAAAGCATGTGAGAGCTAGAGGGTCGGAGCGCTCCACAGCTCGAAAATAGCGGGGGCACGATCCCAGATTACGATATGGGCCTCTGTTCATCCATCTGCTGCCATTCCCAATCACCGTGGGGATCGCTATCCCCACCCCATCCCCCCGGGCCCCAAGACTCTCCCCGGCCCCCTTATCGCTGCGACCATCAGCCAACCTAGACTGAAAAAGGTCCGGCAAACCCCCCCTCATTCTGTCGGGCCTGACCCTTCCCCTCCCTAACCCATTAAATTTTTTTAAAAGAAAACTCAAAAGCCTCTTTTTTGCGCCATGCCACCTCTTGGGGTCCCAAGACCCGTCATTAAGGAAACGGCGGCACAGGTTGGATGGCCACATCTGAGAGAGGGGGGAAGCTCTCAGGGCAAGCAACTCACTTACAGTATAAGCCATCAAAAGATAAGAGCAAAAGGAACGAGTTGGCTGGAGCAAAATGCATATTAATAATAAGTCCACAGAGCTGGACAGTGACTCCCGAAACATGGTCACCCTCTCACGGTGACCAAGATCTTCCAGTCTCAGGGAGAAACCACTATCCAGCTCTGGGTAGGTTGCAGAAGGAGAAAAAGTCTGATGGCTCGGCGATAGTAGTAAAATAGTCTATTGGTGATGGCATTCGCAGCTCCGATGATAAACAGATGTAAATAAGTCTCAGGCTCCAGACTCCAGGCCCAGCCGACAACAGCTGGGTCCCTCTGGTGCCCAATATCACCAAGCTGCACTGCCAACACCTCCAAAGCCACCAAGGATGTCAATGGGTGGCAACAGGGACCGGGCCAGTCATCCATCTCCATGCCCTGAATGTAATCGCGACCAAGGGGCTGTAATAAGTCTCCGGACGCAGAAAATGAAGGAGGCTCACCTCAGTTCTCTAGTATGGCCCCCGAGAAGCTAACCACCATCTCGGGCGTCATCCGGCACGCTCCACCTCCATCTTCAACTTCAACTTCAAGTGGCCCCAGATGTTACCACCCTCCAAACAGGTCCAGGAGGGCTCCAAACGGCAATCAATCCATCGAACGGCGGCCTCCACCATCCAAGGAACCTCCAGGGGGGGGGGGGGGGGAAGCTCGCCGATCAAACGGATGAGTAGATGGACTCGGCAGCCACAAGCCCAGGAGCCTCGCCACCCGGACCGCCTCTCTAGGCTCCCCCAGGCCGTCACAACTCCACCGCAGGCCACCGCAGGTCCGGACCACCTCTCTAGGCCACTGCAGGTCTGCCGCAGGCCGCCACATGCCGCACACAGCACGCCGCAGCAGGTTTATCTCAGGCTGCCGCAGGCCCGGAGCCTCACCGTCCGAGCCGTCTCACTCAGCCATCCTAGGCCCGGGAGCCTCGCCGCCCCGCCGCCTAAGTCACCTCGCCGTCGTCGTTGTCGTCGCTGTCACCTCCAGCGTCCACAAAGGGCTCCACCGAAGCCTCGAAGGGTCCTGTCACCCACCCGGGCTACAAAACAACAGCCCCATCCATGTCCAATATGCCAAAACTTGCTCCCTCGCTCCTAACGCTCAGCCACGAGCGGCCATCTTCTCTGGAGGCGTGGTCTAAAGTTTTGCTTTTCCCCTTTGCAAAACGAACTTTAATTGAGCTCTGCTTTGACTTCGGGCACCTTGGAAATCGTCTCTCCTCACCCCAAAAACCACAGGAATTGCAGTCGGGGATCTCTCTCTCACATACACACACAGAGTTCTCACTTTTCCCCTTTGGAAAATGGGCTTCAATTGAGCTGTGCTCTGACTTTGGGTGCCGTTCCTTGGGAATCCTCTCTCCCCAGCCCAAAAAGCACAGGAATTGAGATTTCCTCATTTCTTCCTCCCTCCCTTTCCTTCTTTCCTTTCCTCTTTGTCCCTTCTTTTCTCCTGCCGGGACCTCTCTCTGGACTGGAGCCTGTCAGCAGAGGTCGGGGCTGATCATACCGAGTCTCCAGCTGATCGGCTGCCCTGGATGCAGCCTCCCAGGCGCACAGTGTCACAGAGAGCTCCCGGCGGGTCGGCGCAACACTGTGTGCTCAGGAGGCCGCATCCAGGGCAGCCGATCAGCTGGAGACTCGGTATGGCCGGCCACAACCTCCGCCGACGGGCTGCAGTGTTTTGAAAACATTGCATTTTTAGTTTTTTTTAAAAAAAAATTCTAAGTGCTTGTTGGTTACTCCAGTGGCCAAAAATAATTTGACCAATTTTGCAGACAATACCATCCCAACTCGAAGGAAATCCCAAAGCAGCCCAACCACTCCACCCCACCAAAACAGCAAGGGGGCGTCACTGCTCCCTCCCCTCCCCCACAGATGCAGGTTCATCTGTTGCGCTTTTGGCATGGACTGCTACAGATTTCAAGCAAACTTTCCCAGCCCCGCGTGGAAAGAGCGAGACCCAACAGGAAATTCTGAAGGCAAAACGGGCACTCGCTCCCCACCCACACCCCTTGGAACGCTTTCCTCTTCCCTCGTATTTATTTCAGGAAATTAAGCTGCATCCGGGGGGAAGAAAGGCATTGACGGCAGCCATATGGTGTTTGGTGGGCGCCGAAGCCGAACTGGGAACAGTTTTCTTTGTTGTCTGTCCTCTCTCATTAGTTCTCCCCCCACCAGCTACTTACGATTAGCGGCAGGGAGCAGGTGGTGGAAAGGGCGGTCCTGAGCGCCAGCAGGACCAACTGGCCCAGCTCCTTGTGAGCCCTGAGGGAGTCTGGAAGGCGTGGCTGCGCCCTGTGGGTCAATCAGGTGGGCCCTCCTGGCACGCCATCTGATGCCCGCACAGTACTGCACATGTGAGATGGTCTCACGAAGTCGATGGTTCGTTAAGGAGCTTCCAAG